>LGRX02025023.1:0-20231 GCA_001247695.2 Cymbomonas tetramitiformis | reverse complement strand
CATGCCCGCCATGTCACACCCATGCAATGCCCAAAACATCACTCCCACGACATGCACATACCGCCACCACTACCAAGACATGCCCGCCATGTCACACCCATGCAATGCCCAAAACATCACTCCCACGACATGCACATACCGCCACCACTACCAAGACATGCCCATGATCTCACACCCATGCAATGCCCCAGATATCTTCTCCCATCATGCACGCACCGCCACCACTACAACGTTATGCCCGCCATGTTGTACCACACCATGCCCGCCGCCATGTCATTCCAAGACATGCCCGCCATGTCATTTCATGTCGTTGCACGCCATGCCCGCCATGTCGTTCCAAGACATGCCCCCCATGTCATTCCATGTCGTTCCACGCCATGCCCGCCATGCCCGCCGTGTCATTCCATGCCATGCCCGCCATGCCCGCCGTGTTGTACCACGCCATGCCCCCCATGCCCGCCGTGTTGTACCACGCCATGCCCGCATGTCATCCCATGCCATGCCCACCATGCCCGCCGTGTCGTTCCACGCCGTGCCCGCCATGTTGTTCCACGCCATGCCCTGCCGTGTCGTTCCACCCCATGCCCGCCATGCCCACCATGTCCACCATGTCATTCCATGCCATTCCACGCGATGGGCATAAAGTCATGCCTACGATGCCACATACACATCAGCCGTAGCACCCCTACAAGATCCCCCGAGGAATTCCTGTGCCCTCCGAGAAGCCTTGCTGGCCAGGGCTGCGCACGCACTGCACGAGTTCCTTGCAGCACCCCTCACCTTTGCTGACCGGGTTGTGTGGACGCTTGTAGAAGTTGATGGCGCGCTCAAGGACATCGTTCACCTCCGCTCCGACCTCCACAACGTGACAGGAGTAGTTGTAATGTACCATGCTGGTAATGGGAAGGCTCATGTCCGGGTCAAGGGGCTTGGACCCATCTGCACCAGCACCCCTCGCGGAGCGGCTCAGAGCAGGTCGTGGAGTGCATATGTAGTGTAAGCAATCCAGTGCGCAAACGACGTGCGATTTACGGGCAGGCCATTCGCCAAGAAGAGCGCTTTAACCAAGTTGGGTTGACTTCTCGTCAAACCCGGTCTGGTTGGGACAGCTGCCAGACGACACTTCGGCTACGCCTGGGCCGCTCTTCACATAAATTGTGATCGTTTAGCTTGATGGCCTTGTATGCCAATAAATAGCTGAGTGTCCCTTGCACACAGAGAGAACAGCAGCAGCAGCATAGACAGCCTCCTTTGCACTACTCCTGAGGGCGGATGCGAAGTGTATTGCCAAGAGCCGTGTCTCCGGCTGACCCGTTGCACATCCCGGGCAGCTACCTTAGGTGAGGCCACTGAGCGAAGACGAACCCCACAAAAACCCCTCCGAAGGAGCAGGCGATAACAAGCACTCGAGACTGAAAGAGCGAATAGGACTGCGGTGGGACGGCAGCCCAAGGATGCGCACCAGTACTATCCCAGGGGCATAGAGCTATATTACTGACAAACGCCCGATCGATGGATGCAACTAGCCTTCGATCTGTGCTGAGCAGTGCTTGGCATCAGTCACTGCAGTGATCGGTGACCGCGGTCACCGGCTAGTGCCCGGCCAGGCCCCTTGACATAGCTTACCTATCTCCTGCATCATGACTGTGGACTGCTGTACCACACCTTGAGGTCACTTCCGTGTTCAAACCCTAACTCGCAGCCATACCTGCTCCTAAGAATACGGGTCAGCGACCATAGGTCCTTGCAGAAGCAGGGCACTCTGATCCAAACCCTCCGGAGGTATAAATAAATCCTGATGGTGCGAGCTTATGGCGGCGGTGGATAGTGCGCCCAGTACTACTACACAGGATACTCTAGAGGGCAAGAAGGTGGAACGTGAGCTCCGGCCCCCCCTCAGCTGCGAGACTTTTGCCCCCCCCTCGCAGGAGAGCTCACGACGTCTCGGGCCGTGGAAAGACGCGCCAAGGTCGGGGCAACTCAAGACGACCCTGGACTCCTGCGAGTGGCTGATGGAGTGTCTGAGCTGAAATCCTGAAAGGGATTCAGCACCCAGCCCAGTTGATGCGATGTGAAGCCGCAGGAGGTGTGCCGCGGAACCTTGAGCTTGAAGCGACAACGTGATATTCCACGCTCGCCACAAGCAGTACTACAGATCAAGGGCGGAAGCCAGGAGCCTCTCGTGAGCTACGTTGCTCGTAGCCTCAGAAACGTATTGCAGCAGTCGACTGCGTTGCTCAGTAACAGCGAGCAGGTAGCGCCAGGATCTGAACGATAAGAAGGAATAACTAGGTTTGCCTCCAAGGCACCAAAGTAACAGCCCTACAACGGCACACGACCAGTCGAAAAAAACGCAGGGGTGTCGAGATCCGATAGAAGTCTTGAGGTGACCAGACGTGCAGACGACGATAGCAGCGAGAAAACTTGGGCCTGCTTTTCTCAACGGCCATTCTATCCCAACTATGAAACTCTGAGGCTTCGCAGGCGAGGTTGATTAATACGAGGTCGCTAAGGGCTGCGGCATACCTGTCACTTCATCCACAGGCACCCTGGTGTGGGGCAAAACAAAGTCCATATGCTCAAACCAACGTCTGACCTCACTATCCGTGAGGGACACCCCCCGGTTGCCATCTCCTCTGAAGCCCACGAAGATGAAATTGAGGGGCACTCGGAGGCTGATCCCCTCCACAGGCGCAACTTGGAGATGTTCCGCCAAGTTTCCTACGTTCCCACGCATTTTCCAAGTGAATGCGCAGTCTCCAGATACGCAGAGTGCAGGTGGCATCCGCGATGGATCGCAGAACGTCGGAGGACGCTAGGAAGAATATTGATCAGGAACCCGGACAAAGGATCCAATGAACGAAGTGCCACAAAACTGCTCTGAGAAGTCAAGTACGGACGGAGATCAGGGGTTAGGGAACATTCAAGGACTCGCCGGTTGAAATAATCGAGATAAACAGCACATCGTAGCCTCACAACAAACATATTCAACAGGAAAGTTGGCAGCCAACAACTAGCGTACTTGGATTTGCTGATACCCTAATGAACTGATTTGTCCAGGGATGTCGCGCTAGCTGAGAGAAACCGGCTCGTATGAACCAACAACTGCTATGCTTCGTTCGGAAACTACTGATGCGACTTGGCGTATGGGAGACGCTATGCGATACGAAGAGTAGTAATAATTATACCAGCTTTAGTGTATGCAACTTTTCGCCGTTGATTCTTTGCGCTGAGAGTGTTAGCTTCGAGCATTGCCCCAGTCAAAAGCACATCGTTGTCCCAAGCTAACGGATTCCCTCCCAGATCGAAAAATGCACTTTTTGGAACATGCTCCTCATATGCAGGAACACGCTTGTCCAGGTTCGTTGCTCTGCTTAGATCCTCAATGGCAGCGATCTGCAGTGAAAAGAGCCACATCAACAAAAGAGCAGCTATGTGTGAAGGGGGTAAAGTATATTACTAGATCGCGACGTTGCGCACCGTTGAGAGAAGAGCAGTCAAGATTGTAATAGTCAGGAACGAACAGCCGAAGCGACGTATATCTAGCCGCAGCATGGTCATCTGTGGAAGGGACCGATATTTGGACCACAGAGCGCGGTAAAAGATAGACAATGTCAAAGACTTTTAAAAAAGAATCAGAAGTCGATTTTAGAATTCGATGTGATATGCCAACCAGAAATTAAGAAAGTTGCAACAAAATTGTTGAACTCTCCAATCTGATATCCAATTCAGTCCTATTGTCGAAATGTCGTGTTGTTGCTAGCATCGCGCGTCTTCATGAGCGTGCACTCCATACGACCCGACCGCTCGACCCGACCCCGGCCTGCCGCCCCCGACCAACCACCCCAAACCCAAGCCCTCAATCGCACTAAAAAACAAAGCCCCGATATCCATATGTCGAAGGGGGAGAGAAGTGACGTATCAACAACTCGTCCGGCGTTATCGGGGAAACTGAGAGTTTTCTGGTCAGCGGAGGATGACTGTCAGTATGACAGTCATCTGGAGCTGATCGGAAAACTGAGGTTTTCTGATCAGCGGAGGCCTGAAGAGGCCCTGCCTGAACGGTTTTGACAGTTGCCGTTAACTGTGGATTTCTGTGGAGTTTTTCAGTGCTGTAACTTTTACTATTCTTCAGTTCGAATTTTTATATATATTGTTATTTTTGAATTATCGACATGGATTGGTTCACCGACGTCAACGCTTGCCAGCAGAAGGTTGATGATTTGAAGGCGCACGTGTCGTATGTGGAGGCAATAATATAATAAAACATTTACGTCGATGAGTAAGGCAACGCCTTCGGAACGATCTACTCGAGTCTGTTCCCCTCATACATGACAGTCTGCTAAGGCAGGAAACATTCCACAAAGCGTGGAAGCAAGGGTGGCAAAGGCCGCTAGAGCCTTGGAAAATGGAGATCCTTTAGTGCCGGCACAGGAGAAGCTGATGCGTCAGATGGCCACTTTTACGAGTAGGTTGTCTATCCTGCGTGAGGAGTCGTTGCAGGCGGTTGGGGGGGCGCGTAAGCGCCCTTGGTTGGACGCTGTCGACTACGATGAGCTTCCTGGAAACGATCGTCAAGAACTAACCCGCGCGGGATTGGAGAAGGACTCGTTCAAGGGCGTCCGGAAGCAATTCGACGAGGTCAAGCACCACTATGGCGCTCACGTTGCTACTGGGGCTGCGTTGGATGAGGCTCGCAAAGCCTTGGAGGGTACGCAACTCCCTTCCAATGTTGTGGAGGCTCTTGCCTTTTGTGTGGAGACGGCTGAGAAGGGCGTCGCACGCGCTAGAGAGCGTGGGAAGGTGTTGGCTATGGTGGTTGACGAGGGTACTGAAGTGGGTTGGAAAATGGCTGAGAAATTGGAGAGGCGTTCGTACGCTGAGAACGATGAGGAGGACAAGGCGTGTAGGCGCGCGCGGAAGGAAGTCAAGGCAGAGAATGAGGCCAAGGCTAAGGCCAATGCAGCCAAGCAGAAGGCCAGGGATCAGCGCCCTAGGCCTGCGGTTCAGCAGCAGCTGCCTCCTTTCTCGCCTCCCCCAGCTGCTGGGGCTGGAGGTGGTCGTGGCTTTGGCCAGAACCTAACGTGCTTCCGATGCGGACAGTGGGGCCACCACCAGAACCAGTGCTCCTTGCCTGCTGCGGGCCGGGGTCGTGGACGTGGCCAGGGATGAGCCCTCTGTTTTATGCTGCCTGGCAGTAGTCTCCTTGCAGTAGCAAAAGACTTGTCTCGTGCGGAATGCCGAGCTGTGTGCCTTGGCGGAACGCCAGGCTTGAACGAATGTTAGCGCGGAATGCCTAACTGTAACAATTTCTAATTTATAATGCATAATGTTGTGCTTCGCTTGCGGGTTGCTGTTGCAAGGTCTGGATGTTGAGTTTTCCGAAGAGGAGCTTGAAAATGCTGTTGCGATCGTTGAGCAGGGGGTTGCTGTTCCGCGAGTTGCGGGCAGGCTCAGAGAGCACGCTTCCTTTTGGCGGACTTTTGTGCGTTCGACTTATGTGATGTCTTGGATTGAGCACGGGTTTAGTTTGAGGTTTAGTAGCGGGCGTCCCCCGCCCTCGATTCACTTGCCCAATCACGCGTCGGCTAATTTGTTTCCGGAATTTGTCACGGGGGCTTTGCGAGAGTGTGAGTTGATGGGGGCGGTGCGGAGAGCGGCCCGAAAGCCCAAGGTTGTCTTGCCGATTATGGTAGACAACAATGGGGTTAAGCTTCGGCTGATTTTCAATGGTAAGTACCTGAATTCCTTTCTTGACTTTCCTCGATTTAGGTACGAGCACTTGCAGCCGTTTGTTGATGTGCTTCGGCCGGATGATGGCTTGTTCTATTGGGACTATAAGTCCGGTTATTACCACGTTGACCTGCACGAGAGATCTCGGTAGTATGTGGTTGTTGAGTGGCTAGGTGTCTTCTATGAGTTTTGTGTTCTGCCGTTTGGATTGGCTCCGGCTTGTTGGGTTTTTACTAAAATCAACAGGGAGCTAGTGGGCCGTTGGCGGGCTCGGGGGGTGCGGGTGCACCCCTACGTGGATGACTTTATTTGTGCGGTGCGGGCCCCCTCCCTGACGGATCCTGCTGCTTTGGGTGAGCTCCGCTCGATTATCCGAGATGTGGAGCTGGCAGGCTGGTTGGTCTTTGAGACCAAGTCCCAGCTGTTTTTGACCCGTGATTTGGTGCATATAGGGGTTGGGATTGACCTCCAAGGGAGGCGGCTGTTTGTTCCGGACAAGGCGGTTGCAAAGATTAGGGCTTGCGCAGAGCAGATCCTGTCTTGCTTCCGCCGGGTGCCGCTGAGGCTTGTGGCTAAGTGTGCAGGCCTAGTGAATGCTCAGTGGTTTGTGCTTGGCGCACTCTGCAAGCTGTTCACTAGGTCTGCGGCTGTCCTGATTGCTGACACCTTGTGTTGGGGTACGTGGGCATCCCACGTCCCGGGCTCGGATGCTTTTAGGCTGGAGCTTGAGTTCTGGTTGGGTGATGAGTTTAGGCAGTTTCAGCGGGGCATTTGGGAGCCTAGGGGTTCAGGTTTGCAGTTGGAGGTTGAGCATTGTGATGCATCTGAGGTGGCATGGGGCTCTTGGCTGGAGAGTGCCCTGGGCCCGAGGGGGGGTCCTGAGTTGGAGGGGCATAGTTACCTGTCCTTGGAGGACAGGCTGCGGTCCTCTACACATAGGGAGTTGCGGGGTATCCTTGACTCCCTCCGGGGTTTCAGTGTCTCGGGCCGCCTTCGGGGCAAGCGGGTGCTGGTTATTTGTGATAACCAAGCGGTCCACTTTGTCCTTGAGGGTGGTAGCAGGCATGAGGAGCTGCATGCACTGGCGGTTGAGATTTTTTGGTTCTGTATGGCAGAGAGTGTGGTGTTGTCGTCCTTGTGGGTTCCCAGGGAGTTCGAGGTTCGGTCGGACGGTCTGTCCAAGATCCAGGATCATGATGACTGGATGCTGAATCCGGCCATCTTTCAGTTCCTGGATCCTTGGATTGCTGGGGGGTACTGGCACACCTGTGATCGGTTTGCTACAGACAAGAACTGTCTGTTGCCCCGTTTCAACAGTGCATGGTACTGCCCCGGCACCTCTGGGGTGGATACTTTCAGTCAGTCGGATTGGAGGGAGCACGTGAATTGGTGCAACCCTCCTTTTCGGTTGATTGGCAGGCTTCTCCTGTTTCTACAGGCGGAGAGGGCGGCTGCTACGGTGGTGGCCCCTATGTGGGTCTTCCAGCCGTGGTGGGTGCTGCTGTGCCCGGATGGGGTGCATTTGGCTGATTGTGTGGTCCAGTGGACTGAGCTCCAGCCGTCTGCGGATACCTTTCTCCCTGGTCTTGGCAGGGCCAATGAGCGGGGGGTGGGGTTGCCTCGGTTTCGGGTCCTGGTGGTGCGGGTTTCCTTTGATGAGAGGGAGCCCGCGGGCCTCGGGTCTCGTTCGTTGCACTCTTGGTGGCTGTGAGAGGTGTTCTTGGGGCCGTGGGCTCTTGCGGGGTCTGCCCTTTCTGCAGGCACCATAGGCACTGGGGAGTTTTGGGATGGCTTGCGGTTCTCGGAGACGGACCCTCTGGAGCGGCAGCTTCTGCGGGACATCCAGGGTGCGGTGCTGGAGACTAGGAAGCAGGGCACCATTGATGGGTATGCCCGGGCTTTTGTGCGGTACCAGAGGTGGTGTGCTGAGAGGGACCCCCCTCGGACTGCGGTGGTGGCTGACCCGGTCACGGTGGCCTTGTATCTGCAGTATGTGGCCAATGCGGCCAAGACTTTTTCTGTGGTTATAAAGACGGCCTCTGGCATGATTTTTCGGGCCCATGAGTATGCTCTGGTTCCAGCAGACAGGAACCCCACTGGTCATAGGCTTGTGGCCGCGGTCCGTGAGGCGGCTCACCGCCGGTTGGGTGACAGGAGGTTGGCTAGGAAGGAGCCGCTTGAGTATGAGTTTGTGGTTCGGGGTGCGGTGTGCTGGGTTCGGTCTGGGGGAGTGACTAGGCGGATGTTTGCTACGGTTACGGTGTCTATGTGGGTGGCATTCATGCGGTATGACTGTGCGGGGTCCTTGCGGGTGGTGGACGTGCGGTTCTTTGAGACCCACATGTGCCTGTTCCTCGAGCAGAGGAAGACGGATAAGTATCGGTTCGGCCAGGTGGTTGAGGTGGTCAGGGCGGCCCCGGGGCAGGAGTTGTGCCCGGTTGAGCTGCTCCAGCAGTGGGTTGACATTCAGATTAGCAGAGGGGTCCTGCCGCATGAGCCTCTGTTCCAGCAGATTGATGGTAGGCGGTTTGCCCGTCGGCCGGAGGAGGATTGCTTGTCGGGTGGTCCTTTGGACTATCAGCAGTTGCGTCGGTACCTGTTCCGTATGTTGGCGGAGGCATCGGGGTTGGATGCTGATGAGCTGAGGCAGCTGTATGGGACCCAGTCTCTGCGGTCTGGCGGGGCTACGGCTGTGGCGGAGGCTGACCAGGTTTCAGACCACGAGTTCAATCAGTTCGGTGGTTGGAGCTCGTCAGCGGCCTGTGCTACTTACAAGGCCTCGAGCTTGGACCGCCGCCTGGCGGTGTCCAGGAGCATGCCCCATGCTCAGATCAGTATGCAGGCCCTGCCCTTTGCCATCTTGGACCCCATTGTGCACTGTGTTGTGGTGATCTTTGTGGTGTTGCACCGGCCGGGTTTGACAGATACCCGCCTTAGGGCTCTCTGAGCCGTAGCTGATTAGAAAACTGAGAGTTTTCTGGTCAGCGGAGGATGACTGTCAGTATGACAGTCATCTGGAGCTGATCGGAAAACTGAGGTTTTCTGATCAGCGGAGGCCTGAAGAGGCCCTGCCTGAACGGTTTTGACAGTTGCCGTTAACTGTGGATTTCTGTGGAGTCCCGCCCGCCCGCCCTGTTGCAGGTGATGCCGCATCGGCTACTGGTGGTGAGCTGACAGAGCAGGAGAAGGAGGATGTGGCGTGCTTGGAGCAGCTGGGTGTCCAGTGGGGCATGGAGGCAGAGCCCGCAGAGGGGCAGTTGGCTCAGTAGACGGCAGATGGACTTGCTCCTGCCTTAGGCCGCCTGTAATTGCATGCAGTAGGCAATAGTATCCTCCATGGGGGCCCCGGTCTGGGTGACCCTCATGCCTGCTGCATGTTAGGCCTAGGGTGGAAGGCTCTCTTGGGACCTGGTCTGTTATTGCCAGGTAGCATCGGACACGGCTTGTGCGGTGCCTTAGCTTTTGGGGGTTTCAGCCCTGAGAGAGCAGATATTTTCTGATGATTATGTCCGTATGTCGTTCGGGTCTTATGACTCTTAGTCTCGGGATACGTAGCACCCCTTGGGGTGGGACCGAGTGGGGTTTGGACTTCTGGACTTGTCGTATTTATTTTTATAATCCACACACAGTGCACCGGCCGGGTTTGACAGATACCCGCCTTAGGGCTCTGAGAGCCGTAGCTGATTAGAAAACCGGGCCCGTGGGAGAGTAGGGTCGTACCGCGCCGCGCCACCTCTCACACCGGCCGTGACGGGTCACGCGACAACCGCGTGGCGCAACCCTCGGCCTGGCGGCGCTTGCCTCCCCCATGTGTCTTGCAAAAGTCGCTGCTGCCAACGGCTCCATTGGCGCAGCCCTCGGCCTTGCAGCGCTTGCCCCCTCCGTGTGCGCTGCAAAAGTCGGTGCTGCCGGCGGCTCCCTTGGCGCAGCCCTCGGCCTTGCAGCGCTTGCCCCCTCCGTGTGCGATGCAAAAATCGCCCGTGCCCCTGACTCCCTTGGCGCAGCCCTCGGCCTTGCAGCGCTTGCCCCCTCCGTGTGCGAAGCAAAAACCGCCCTTGCCTTTGGCTCCATTGGAGCAGCCCTCGACCTGGCAGCGCTTGCCCCCTCCGTGTCCGCTGCAAAAATTGCCCGTGCCCCTAGCTCCCTTGGAAGTCTGGAGCTTGACGGAAGAATGTGCCATGCACCGAAAAAAACAAACGGAAGTCACTCCTTCCTCCTAAGACTGTGAGTCTGAGTGGTCTTATGTCAAGACACACGACAGACGGTCCTCACCGACGTCCTCACATGTCGTGTGTGTGTCTCGAGTCTCGTCTCTCGAGTCTGTCACATGTCTTTCAATCGGAGGAAAGGCCAAACCGAAACGTGAAACGAGTCCCTCGGCCAAAGGCGAAAGGGGTGTCACTGTCTCCAGCGCAGGGGGCGTACGGCGATTTTCATGTGTAATGAACTCTACTAAATACACCAACCTCTGACTCAAGATGCTTCGAATATACCCAAGATATAAATTATTTTCAACGATCTGGATTTAGCAAATTCTTAATCCGACTGCTTTCGTGAATGAAGATAATTGATGGGGAACTTGGCAAACTGCCGAACTTGAAACTTAAGCTCGCTCAGAAACAGAAATCACTTTCATCACTCTCTCGCTCCCTCTGCCTCTGCAGGATCTCTGTAGAATATTTTATGGAGAAGAATTATGTGGGTCATTATATTGCGCTCGTAAGCGCAGCCTTAATATAGTTTAATATTCAACTCCCGTCGCAAGATCTGCTTTGATGCGTACGTGGTCGACACCGTCGAATACGAATGAGAACAAGTGAAGACAAGAGAAGACAAGAGAAGACAAGAACGCGTTGTCAACATTTACAGGTTTGCAGGTTTGCGACTACAAAAATATGTACATATACAAAAATAGTTCGCATCATCTTTTCACTCTAGCTTTAGATCACACACGGCATTCCTCCAACGAATAGTCTTGTTGCTCTTGTGTTGTGAGACGTTTAGGGTTGAGTGGCCGTGGCCAAACCCCACCAAGCTCCAGCCGAGCCCTTTGCCATCTACCACCAATCCCCACTCCGCCTTGCCCCCCACCCCGTGAACGCCCATCATGCCAGCGAGAAAACTGCGCGCCATGCACGGGAAGTGCAACACACCTGCTATCCCACGGGTCTGCCTAACCAAGTGGATCTCGTCTCCACTCTGGTTTGGTCCCGAGCCTGTTAGGGCTAGATAAGTAAGCCCTCAATATATCATATAAAATACAAGTATGCGCTGTGTTGTGGAACGGCAAACACAAGCGTCAGATAATAGCGGGATGAGTTGCAGAACTTCTGTGTGAAGATACTGCTGAAGCCCAACGCTTCGCTCATCTATACCATACGTCTCCCATCGCATAGATGGTACCGCCATTGGGTTGTGAACCCGAGACGTTGGTTGAACGACCAGTATTGTGGTAACGAATAGTTCGTTCATACTGCGCATGCGTGTTCCGCACATGCTTAAAGCAAAGATGGTTCGTGTTTGTTACTTCAAGATGTATCTTGCTTTGACATCTTCGAGTTCGACGTACGAACTCTCGATGACAGGGTCATTCAAGTCTTTCCTTGAATAATGACAGATGATGTGACTTATCATCTGACGACATGTACAGTCATAGTCTGACGACTGTCATAATAATATATGACATGACTCGACATGACATGACATGACATGGTATGACGTGTCTGACAGGTATGGCACGTATGACATGTATGACACATATGTCATCGGTCATGATCCTGTATGGTATGACATGTCTGACAGGTATGACACGTATGACATGTATGACACATATGTCATCGGTCATGACCCTGACAGATCTCCCCTCTTAAAAGAGTTGTGACCTCACAACGGGCATACCTTTGTATATGTCTATGATGTCTTTGTTGTTGTCGCTTCTTGCTGGTACCAGTCTTCTTACACCGATTTGAGGCGTCCCTCATGGTGTTTTTAGGTTATTGGGGGGAACTGAGTCCACTTTAGTCCCTCACCTTACAGTTCTTAGGATGTAGCCCCCTTTGAAGTTCGTATCGTATTTCAGAGTGACGTTTCAAGGTTCAATGAATTGCGTTTCGTGATACAGATTGACGCTGGATTACTGATTGATCCACACGTATCGTGCGTCAGAGTGACGATTCAAAGCATCCGAAGTGTACGTTACGGATTATTTGCGCTAGCCGTCGTCGCTTTGCGAACGATGATCCCACGATTTAACGATTTATAATCGAACGATTCTCGGCCTGATATAATGCACCCAACCCTTCCTCCCCTCCTTAAGCTACTTTGGAGGATCATAGGCGGCAACGGGGAGCCCGTGTTTGTTTCCGGAGTTATTTCACCGGGGGCTTGTTTTATTGCAAACAGAGTGGCCCTGCTTAACGGGATTGGACTTATAATCCTTACCCGGTCTGCTCACTCTAATATGGTCCAGTACGCACGCTTTGACGAACATCTATCGCGATGAGTGAGAATGGATTCGCCACGTACTAATGTGAAATTTATTTAGTTATGTTTGTCAAGCACAACTTAGGATCACAACTCCGTCTACCTCAGTCGATATCTCCGGTAGCTTCGGATGACTGGCCAAGAATCCGATGACAAACCACGGCTTTGGCAAAGGTAGCATTTAGCAGTTTTTATTTATCCACAGATATGATATCTCGCATGTGCGTATCTGTGCAAGGGTATGATTTGTACAAGGCTCACTACACCTTTAGCAAGGAAGGATCAATTTCCTGCTTCTATGCAACATAATGATAAAACATTGAGAGCAAGGTATATAGATGATCGACATGTATTAGTATATATTACAAGAAGTAAGGGCATGAGGCTTAATATAATGTTTAGCCTTCATAGGCAGCTATTATGTCTGCTGCATTGGTCAGCTCTGTGGCTTTGACCCAGGTGTCATGCTCCGTAGCCTGCATATCGCACTAAATAGTACTTGACACCTCTAGTGATCTTATCCGAGAGTATATGTGATATCTCAAATAGTGGTTGCCCTTCTTCGGTGATCATCTGTGGCAGAGGCAAAGGTGCTTGGATCGAGTCATTGTACAGCTCTAATCTGGATACAAGCTGTACCGGATGAATACGGATATCGAGGTTTCCGAAATCTAACTCGTATGCACGGCCATGGCTAAGCACTTTGGAAATGGTGAACGGCCCAATATATGGCTGCTTAAAGTGTCTGCCTGCCTCTGTCAAACCAGTCCATTGAATAAATTCGGTCCGTAAAAGAACTTTCTGCCCAACTGCATACTGCCGAGGCATGTGAGTCTTATTGAATCTGGCTTGGCTAATTTCTGCTGCTCGGGAAATGTTGTCTACCGCGCTGGCATGAACAGCCGAGTACTGGTCAAAATGATCTCGAATAGCTCTTTGTATTGGAACGGGAGCTTCTGGCGGAATAGTGATTACCAGGTCATGAGGCGAAAGTGGTTGCGCCATCGAGTCGAGATAAAATGGTGAATAACCAGTTGATGCAGAAACTGTGTTGTTAATTGCAAACTCCACCAGAGGCAACTTGTCCTCCCACGAATTGGCTGAAGTATCATTGCAACAACACCTGTGGATGAAAAAATACCACCTAATCAGTTTATAAACCAGAGGATGGTGAAATCGAATCATGAATCAACAATTTGAAAAGTACCTGAGGATATCCTCGATGAAGGCATGGCTCCTCTCATTGGCAGCATTCGACTGTGGATGGTGTGAGGACGTCATAGACAATCTTGTACCAGTAGATTTCCACAGTGTCTGCCAGAATGTAGAGGTGAATCTGGGGTCTCGATCTGAGATGATGTTCCTCGGAAGACCATGGAGCTTGAAGATATGCTGCATATATAATGAAGCAGTATGCTGAGCTGTCCAGGTCATGCTGAAGGGAATGAGATGACATCGATGAGAAAATTGGCACATCACCACAAATATACTGTCGTGCCCATTAGTGGTGATAGGCAGGTCAGTGATCCAGTCAAGAGATACATCTAGCCATTTTGTCTTAGGCGCGGAATATCGTATATGTGCCTGACCATAAGGCTTGTGTCGCCTCGTTTTCTGGCGCTGACAAACGGGGCACTCCCGAATGTACTTGATGGCTGCCGTTGTCATTCCTGGCCAATAATACCGGCTACGCAGAAGATGAAGCATGCGATTTTTGCCTACATGACCAGAAATAGTGGCTGAGTGGCACTCATGAAGGAGAATGTGGCGAAGCTGTGTGATCTCACCGTCATCTGTGGGGACTTTAGCTGTTGGTGGAATGTACAGCTGTGTGCCATATATGGTCGTACGATAGATCAACCCCTGAATGAGCTCGAAGCTGTAGCTGCTGACTGACTGTGATGAAGTCGATGATGTCAGTTTAGCCAAAATAGTCTGTGCAAATGTATCACGATCATATTCGGATATAATGATGTCGTGTAGCTGATGAGCTGATATAGAAGATATAAGAGTAATGAATGTAGGATCTGCAGATGGCATGACCTCGCTGATGTCCATGTGCTGAAGACAATCAGTGAGTTCAAAAAGTGCAGAGATACGAGTGAGTGCATCTGCAACCTTATTCTTATCGCCAGCAATATGCTCTATACGGAAGTTGTACTCGGAGAGCTCATCCAACCACCTTGCCTGTTTGGGGCTCAGTGTGGATTTGGACTGGAAATAAACCAGTGGCTGATGATCTGAGCGTACAATGGTCTCAGGAGCTCCCAACAAGATGTGGCGAAAGAATCGGAAGCCCTCCACAATGGCAAATAGCTCGATCTCAGGAATAGGCCAACGTCTCTGTGTATCGGATAGAGTGACGCTGTGATAGCCACATGGCTTCATACCTTTTCCTTGATCCTGGAGTATCACTTGACCAACGTGTGTGCCTGATCCATCGACCTCCATAATAGATGGCAGTTTCTGATCTGGAAGCTGTAGTACTGGAGCGTTACAGATGGCACTTTTGAGGTTATCAAATGCCTGCTGCTGCTCAGATTCCCAGACAAACTCTGCATTATCTTTAAGGAGACGATTGAGCGGCTCGGCAACTTTGGAGAACTTTGGTATGAATCTCCTGAATTGACCGACCATGCCCAAGAATGACCGAAGGGATGACTTGCCATCTTTAGCCATACGGCGTAGAGGCTGTTTTCCAACGGTAGGACCATAAGACACTGGAGGCTGAATTGCCATAACTGCTCGGATTCTGTCTTCGATGATGGACAAGCCTGCTTCAGAGATGTGATGTCCGATGAAGTCTATAGATCTGACGAACAACTCCACCTTGGAAGGCCTGATGAAGAACTGGTGTTCTCTGCAACGCTGGAGAAACTGTCGGACATGACTCACGTGGCTGTCAAAATCCGGACTGTATACGATGGTATCGTCCATGAAAATGACAAGGAACCGATCGATGAAGTCGAAGAATGCCCGATTTCCTACACGTAGAGCTGTTGCAGGAGCATTAGTCAATCCGAAAGGCATGACTGTCCACTCATAGGAACCGTATCTGGTGCGAATAGCTGTTTTGTGAATGTCATCTGGATGTATAGGGATCTGATGGAAAAACTGATTGAAGTCAAATCTGCTAAACCATCGTGCACCTTTTAGCTGTTCAAGAAGGGTGTCGTGAGGTGGCAATGGATACGTGTCCTTAATTGTGATGTTATTAAGGGCTCGATAATCACAGCACATCCTCCACTTCCCACCTGGCTTAGGAGCGAAAATGATAGGACATCCATATGGAGAAGATGACGGACGAAGGATACCCAAGTCGACATATTTGATGATCTGTCGTTTGAGTTCTTCCATCATGGGCACTGGAATGGTACGTACTGGCTGCGATGGTGGCTTGTGCCCAGGTTCAATGTTGATTCGATGATAACCACCTTCAAACCGTTCTGGCCTATGACCAGCTGGAAGATCCCCCTGGAATATGTCTGAAAAGTCTTCTCTCATCTGATTACGTGCTGCTGTGACCTCTGGGTCTTCCATAGTGGTGTCTGTGTCTGATGCTGTAAAGACCAGTTCACCGTCGACCTCCGAGAGAAAGAAGAGATAAGCTACGGCTTCTTCAGCCGAACCACTGGATCGAATACGACGAAGGTGCTTTCTCATGGTGGTGGCGCTGACCAATTCCATTTCAGGAAGGTCATCTGAGTCTGGAGTCTGTTCAACTCTGGACAATACTGTGCGAATACTGGAGCCTGATGAATGCTTCCTAGTGATCGTCAGATTTTTGGTCTGAAAGTCAATGTGTGGATTTCTCCTCTCCAACCAATCTTGACCCAGAATGACAGTGAATGGTTTCATGTCAATGATGTAGAAATCTTCTGTATCCTTATACTTGCCCAGCGTAAATGTAGCTTTGGGAAGATAGGATGTGCATGGTAGTTGGCTTCCTCCAGCCAATCCCACTGAAAACGATGAAGAGTCTGTGGGTGCTATACCAAGCTGAGCAGCGAACTGTCTGTCAATAAAAGACAATGTCAAGGTAAGGTTTGCGCGGAGTCCAAAAATGCAAAAACTTTTCAAAATCTAGATTTTGAGATGCGAGCGATTTAAGTTTGCGCTTAAGTATGGTTAAGTATGGGGAGTGACCGAGCGGTATCGACCATAACTCTTCATTAACCCCTTAGTTGCCGGAGGAATTTCGGGGTTTTGAAAATTTTGGTTTATTTGCAATAACTTTGGCATAAGGGTCTTGCCTCAACTTTTGAAAATAGTGTCGGAAAGGTCTTCTCAAGGCGAATCACATGCAAACGTTAGAAATACATGCCACTTGATACCGATGACGTGATTGTCAACTGAAAAATGTTGATGGATGTGCACATCGT
Organism: Cymbomonas tetramitiformis; assembly: GCA_001247695.2. Lineage (NCBI taxonomy): Eukaryota > Viridiplantae > Chlorophyta > Pyramimonadophyceae > Pyramimonadales > Pyramimonadaceae > Cymbomonas > Cymbomonas tetramitiformis. The sequence goes on along the minus strand of LGRX02025023.1, from coordinate 3,633 downwards.
TAACAATGTAAGCCCTAATATTGACCCTATACCTCCAGGTATATTCTTACCAAGTGCTCAACATGCGGTTAGGGCTACTTATATTATTAGGGGTTTGTAACACTATGTCACATGTGCCCTAAATGTGACTCATTATGGTCAAGCTAAAATAGAGTGCGTCTGGGGAAATATTTAGAGCATCGTCGCAACATGGTTGCTCCCAAGTGCATGGCTGCACGCGTCTCGATAAGAGCTTTTCAAAACTGTCTTCAAAAGTGAATTTGAGTTATTTGTCGCCGAGAAAATCAGTTTTGAGTGTTTGATGGACATGAGCTGGCAGCTAAGGGGTTAACGTGGTCAATTTGATACCTGAAGTGCGCAATATGTACAGGGTGCTATGGGCAACCTATTTATCAAATAAAAGATTTTTGAAAAGTTTTTGCATTTTTGGACTCCGCGCAAACCTTACCTTGATGTGGCTCCTGGATCTACCAAAATGTGATTACTCTGTCCATATACTTTCCCTTTGTACAACAACAGCTTCTTCTGTGATTTCAGCTGTGCTGTTTGAGACTGCATCTGTGCGATGTGCTCTGAGGGAGTGTCCATCTGCTGAAACTGCAATGTCAGACTGGAAAGGACTTCTTCTGAGATACTCTCAACCCGGCCACTTGCTTCAGTGGCATCTTCAGGCTGATCTACCCTCGGGGTGCTCTCAACACCGGTACCTGTGCAGTACCCTGAGAGTTTCCCTGAGGAGCTGGAGCTGAAGCTGGAACTGGAGCTGGAGTTGCAACTGCTGCATTGATGCTGTGCTGACTCTTCAGTTCCTTAACCAAGGTGTTGATCGTATTGATGAGTTTGCCGGACCCATCCTTAGCACCCTGATTCTGCTGCTGCTGTCTCCGGTTCTGGAAAGGACTCTGAGCTGGTGGCTTACCCTTGATCTCCTTTCCATCTGGGGTCTTGGTGGAATAACAATCCTTCTCGATGTGACCAACACGACCACAACGATTGCAAGACTGAGGATTCTGTGATTTTCCTTTTCCTTTGCCCTTGCCTTTTCCACCTTTTCCCTTGTTCCGATTCTGATTGGAGTTCTGGCTGCCACTCTGATTCTGATTCCGATTTCTGTTGGATCTGTCATATGGCTTCTGGCCACGTCCTTTATCCTTGTCCTTCTTGGCTGGACCTCCGGATGACTGCTCCTTCTGACCCCGATAGTGAAGGGTTTCTGACTGCTTTGAGTGAATGACATAATTCAAATCAAGCAATATCTGTGTGGTTTCTTGCCACGACAGATTGTTCCTTTGCTCTTCTGTTAGGAATCTGAGTTGGAACTGTCTGCGGAGATCTGGATCCATACTGGTGACGAATCTATCCTTTATTAGCACATCGTTCAAATCAACTGCTACTAGAGAAGCCAGTGATGTGAATGTGCGCAAATAATCTGCAAAGGTTTGGGTTCCTTGAGTCAGTGCCATAAGGTGTTTCTTGGCTACTGATCTCTTGTGAGGATTACCAAATTGTCTGAGGAATGTCTGTCTGACCATTTCATAGGTGGCATGTGGCTGTTGTGCCAAGACCTGAAAATAGTGTCTGTCGTTGTTCTGAATAAGAGTCAGAAACACTGTAATCAAGTCCTTGTCCTTGACTCCAGGATAGGTGAACTGGAAATATCTGTCCACCGTGTCCAACCAGACTTCTGCGTCCTGTCCTGATTTGAATTCCCTAGGTGGTGTCATTTTCACCTTTAAGACCAAACTAGGTGGAGCTGGTGCTGGGACTGAGTCTGTATCTGGATCTGTAAAAACCATCGGAGGATTATCTTCAGTGTACTCGTTTTCTGGTTCCTGAGGCTCATTGGCTGGATCCCTAAATCGGCTCATGTCTGGCTTCATACGACTGATGTTGTCATAGTAGCCTATCTGGTCATATCTGGTTTGTGTGTCGGCATAACCAACGATCCATTTCGGGACTTTAAACCGGCTGAATGCATCATATGAACCAAGAATGTCGAAAAACCATGTCGAAGGATCTGGGTCGATATTAGGAATCTCTGGCTCTTCCTCTTCGATTGCAACCATCTAAAAACAAAAACACAGCACAAAATACCTTCAGCTAATCGACTAACTGAGTGTGTGTGATTTATATGTTATATATGGTATATCTGTATGTTTACATACATGTAGTACATTCGTACATAATAATGAGGTAGGTATATATATATATCCACCTTCTTCCCCCCTCAAGGAAGTGTGTGATATAAGGCAGTTGTCAATTGCCTATACCTCATAAATAGCATGCATTCCATATAGGAAGCATCTGTTACAGTTTTAGGGTTGTTGCCCGATATATCATCATGTCTGTGTCAAATACAGCATGATATGTTAATGCCAAACATGAAGTTTATCGAATATATAGTGGCATTTTAGGGCATGTCAGGCGAGGCTAACGGTCTGGGCGACGGCTTGCGAGTTGCGGCGGGTCGTCGAGGATAAATCGGGGAAACAGCAAATAATACGCGGTCGTGTGGGACGAACGGATGGGATCAATGTCGGACGGTGTACTAGTGACCAGAAACAACAAAATCCAGCCCAACGATACTGCACGGAAAATCAAGCTGCCATAACGCGCACCCCAATCATGTCCAATCAACCGCGCGTCCGTAACTGAGCCATACCGCCCATACCGAAAACCCCTCTAACGCGGTTCCTCACCCCATCTCAAGCGTCGGTGTTTAGCCACTCATGGCCAACGTCGCAGTGTAAAATTAAGAGTGCGTGGGATCAAACCTGCTGAATATATCAGCTGAACTGTATATTCGGTGAGACAGATAATCAGAATAGATAACCGGTGAGAATACTCAGTCTTCCCGTTATATGTTCGGGGTCTAGGGTTCCGGGACCGGTGACAGTCATACACCCTAACTATAAGAATGACAGTCGGGGCGTCACTTCCAGCATGACGGTCATCGTGTAAGCCTGTCGATGTGCCATCTCAATCGAGAATGACGAATCGGAATTAGAAATGAAATCGGATCAGGATTCGAACGTTGGGCCGTGGTGTGACATCGGGTCAGTGCTGCTGTCAAGGCGCTGGGGGCCGGCCCCGGACCTACGGGCGTCCCGAAAATTGACCTCGGGCCTATCGCGGACCTACGAGCAATTCCCCTCCGGACCTATGGACCTAACCATTCTAGTATGGTCACACCACCACTGGAAAGCTCTGGACCTATGGTGTGCCTATGGATTCAGGAGGGTTTTGTTGTCCAGATGTATTTATCGGGGACGGGTCAAGAAAACAATGGTGCGATGTGATCCGGGCCTACGGCGGACTTATTGAAATTCTATCGAATAGGAAAGTTGAAAGGCTGGCATGCATTTTACTATTCCCACGATATGCCGATTTATGAAGCATTCTTTAGATTTGGCAAATTACGTTGTGGATAAGGACACACTGGGTCCCTAGTAGAAAATAATGCCTAAAAACGTTAACATCAATGCTGGAGGTAAAAATTCGGCGCACGGCGAGTAATCTGGGCCGTAGACCCAACGTTGCATAGAAGAAATGCTCCATCGACCCGGGTATATGTTAAAATATGCAAAATTCTGGCGAAAGTGTGCTAGGAGGCAAGCACAAGAGCAAGAAAAA
>LGRX02025022.1:0-20769 GCA_001247695.2 Cymbomonas tetramitiformis | reverse complement strand
CCTCGGCCTTGCAGCGCTTGCCCCCTCCGTGTGCGAAGCAAAAACCGCCCTTGCCTTTGGCTCCATTGGAGCAGCCCTCGACCTGGCAGCGCTTGCCCCCTCCGTGTCCGCTGCAAAAATTGCCCGTGCCCCTAGCTCCCTTGGAAGTCTGGAGCTTGACGGAAGAATGTGCCATGCACCGAAAAAAACAAACGGAAGTCACTCCTTCCTCCTAAGACTGTGAGTCTGAGTGGTCTTATGTCAAGACACACGACAGACGGTCCTCACCGACGTCCTCACATGTCGTGTGTGTGTCTCGAGTCTCGTCTCTCGAGTCTGTCACATGTCTTTCAATCGGAGGAAAGGCCAAACCGAAACGTGAAACGAGTCCCTCGGCCAAAGGCGAAAGGGGTGTCACTGTCTCCAGCGCAGGGGGCGTACGGCGATTTTCATGTGTAATGAACTCTACTAAATACACCAACCTCTGACTCAAGATGCTTCGAATATACCCAAGATATAAATTATTTTCAACGATCTGGATTTAGCAAATTCTTAATCCGACTGCTTTCGTGAATGAAGATAATTGATGGGGAACTTGGCAAACTGCCGAACTTGAAACTTAAGCTCGCTCAGAAACAGAAATCACTTTCATCACTCTCTCGCTCCCTCTGCCTCTGCAGGATCTCTGTAGAATATTTTATGGAGAAGAATTATGTGGGTCATTATATTGCGCTCGTAAGCGCAGCCTTAATATAGTTTAATATTCAACTCCCGTCGCAAGATCTGCTTTGATGCGTACGTGGTCGACACCGTCGAATACGAATGAGAACAAGTGAAGACAAGAGAAGACAAGAGAAGACAAGAACGCGTTGTCAACATTTACAGGTTTGCAGGTTTGCGACTACAAAAATATGTACATATACAAAAATAGTTCGCATCATCTTTTCACTCTAGCTTTAGATCACACACGGCATTCCTCCAACGAATAGTCTTGTTGCTCTTGTGTTGTGAGACGTTTAGGGTTGAGTGGCCGTGGCCAAACCCCACCAAGCTCCAGCCGAGCCCTTTGCCATCTACCACCAATCCCCACTCCGCCTTGCCCCCCACCCCGTGAACGCCCATCATGCCAGCGAGAAAACTGCGCGCCATGCACGGGAAGTGCAACACACCTGCTATCCCACGGGTCTGCCTAACCAAGTGGATCTCGTCTCCACTCTGGTTTGGTCCCGAGCCTGTTAGGGCTAGATAAGTAAGCCCTCAATATATCATATAAAATACAAGTATGCGCTGTGTTGTGGAACGGCAAACACAAGCGTCAGATAATAGCGGGATGAGTTGCAGAACTTCTGTGTGAAGATACTGCTGAAGCCCAACGCTTCGCTCATCTATACCATACGTCTCCCATCGCATAGATGGTACCGCCATTGGGTTGTGAACCCGAGACGTTGGTTGAACGACCAGTATTGTGGTAACGAATAGTTCGTTCATACTGCGCATGCGTGTTCCGCACATGCTTAAAGCAAAGATGGTTCGTGTTTGTTACTTCAAGATGTATCTTGCTTTGCCATCTTCGAGTTCGACGTACGAACTCTCGATGACAGGGTCATTCAAGTCTTTCCTTGAATAATGACAGATGATGTGACTTATCATCTGGCGACATGTACAGTCATAGTCGACCGTACTGACGACTGCCATAATAATATATGACACGACTCGACATGACATGACATGACATGGTATGACATGTCTGACAGGTATGACACGTATGACATGTATGACACATATGTCATCGGTCATGATCCTGTATGGTATGACATGTCTGACAGGTATGACACGTATGACATGTATGACACATATGTCATCGGTCATGACCCTGACAGATCTCCCCTCTTAAAAGAGTTGTGACCTCACAACGGGCATACCTTTGTATATGTCTGTGATGTCTTTGTTGTTGTCGCTTCTTGCTGGTACCAGTCTTCTTACACCGATTTGAGGCGTCCCTCATGGTGTTTTTAGGTTATTGGGGGGAACTGAGTCCACTTTAGTCCCTCACCTTACAGTTCTCAGGATGTAGCCCCCTTGAAGTTCGTATCGTATTTCAGAGTGACGTTTCAAGGTTCAATGAATTGCGTTTCGTGATGCAGATTGACGCTGGATTACTGATTGATCCACACGTATCGTGCGTCAGAGTGACGATTCAAAGCATCCGAAGTGTACGTTACGGATTATTTGCGCTAGCCGTCGTCGCTTTGCGAACGATGATCCCACGATTTAACGATTTATAATCGAACGATTCTCGGCCTGATATAATGCACCCAACCCTTCCTCCCCTCCTTAAGCTACTTTGGAGGATCATAGGCGGCAACGGGGAGCCCGTGTTTGTTTCCGGAGTTATTTCACCGGGGGCTTGTTTTATTGCAAACAGAGTGGCCCTGCTTAACGGGATTGGATTTATAATCCTTACCCGGTCTGCTCACTCTAAATATGGTCCAGTACGCACGCTTTGACGAACATCTATCGCGATGAGTGAGAATGGATTCGCCACGTACTAATGTGAAATTTATTTAGTTATGTTTGTCAAGCACAACTTAGGATCACAACTCCGTCTACCTCAGTCGATATCTCCGGTAGCTTCGGATGACTGGCCAAGAATCCGATGACAAACCACGGCTTTGGCAAAGGTAGCATTTAGCAGCTTTTATTTATCCACAGATATGATATCTCGCATGTGCGTATCTGTGCAAGGGTATGATTTGTACAAGGCTCACTACACCTTTAGCAAGGAAGGATCAATTTCCTGCTTCTATGCAACATAATGATAAAACATTGAGAGCAAGGTATATAGATGATCGACATGTATTAGTATATATTACAAGAAGTAAGGGCATGAGGCTTAATATAATGTTTAGCCTTCATAGGCAGCTATTATGTCTGCTGCATTGGTCAGCTCTGTGGCTTTGACCCAGGTGTCATGCTCCGTAGCCTGCATATCGCACTAAATAGTACTTGACACCTCTAGTGATCTTATCCGAGAGTATATGTGATATCTCAAATAGTGGTTGCCCTTCTTCGGTGATCATCTGTGGCAGAGGCAAAGGTGCTTGGATCGAGTCATTGTACAGCTCTAATCTGGAAACAGGCTGTACCGGATGAATACGGATATCGAGGGCTCCGAAATCTAACTCGTATGCACGGCCATGGCTAAGCACTTTGGAAATGGTGAACGGCCCAATATATGGCTGCTTAAAGTGTCTGCCTGCCTCTGTCAAACCAGTCCATTGAATAAATTCGGTCCGTAAAAGAACTTTCTGCCCAACTGCATACTGCCGAGGCATGTGAGTCTTATTGAATCTGGCTTGGCTAATTTCTGCTGCTCGGGAAATGTTGTCTACCGCGCTGGCATGAACAGCCGAGTACTGGTCAAAATGATCTCGAATAGCTCTTTGTATTGGAACGGGAGCTTCTGGCGGAATAGTGATTACCAGGTCATGAGGCGAAAGTGGTTGCGCCATCGAGTCGAGATAAAATGGTGAATAACCAGTTGATGCAGAAACTGTGTTGTTAATTGCAAACTCCACCAGAGGCAACTTGTCCTCCCACGAATTGGCTGAAGTATCATTGCAACAACACCTGCGGATGAAAAAATACCACCTAATCAGTTTATAAACCAGAGGATGGTGAAATCGAATCATGAATCAACAATTTGAAAAGTACCCGAGGATATCCTCGATGAAGGCATGGCTCCTCTCATTGGCAGCATTCGACTGTGGATGGTGTGAGGACGTCATAGACAATCTTGTACCAGTAGATTTCCACAGTGTCTGCCAGAATGTAGAGGTGAATCTGGGGTCTCGATCTGAGATGATGTTCCTCGGAAGACCATGGAGCTTGAAGATATGCTGCATATAGATAGAAGCGGTATGCTGAGCTGTCCAGGTCATGCTGAAGGGAATGAGATGACATCGATGAGAAAATTGGCACATCACCACAAATATACTGTCGTGCCCATTAGTGGTGATAGGCAGGTCAGTGATCCAGTCAAGAGATACATCTAGCCATTTTGTCTTAGGCGCGGAATATCGTATATGTGCCTGACCATAAGGCTTGTGTCGCCTCGTTTTCTGGCGCTGACAAACGGGGCACTCCCGAATGTACTTGATGGCTGCCGTTGTCATTCCTGCTGGCCAATAATACCGGCTACGCAGAAGATGAAGCATGCGATTTTTGCCTACATGACCAGAAATAGTGGCTGAGTGGCACTCATGAAGGAGAATGTGGCGAAGCTGTGTGATCTCACCGTCATCTGTGGGGACTTTAGCTGTTGGTGGAATGTACAGCTGTGTGCCATATATGGTCGTACGATAGATCAACCCCTGAATGAGCTCGAAGCTGTAGCTGCTGACTGACTGTGATGAAGTCGATGATGTCAGTTTAGCCAAAATAGTCTGTGCAAATGTATCACGATCATATTCGGATATAATGATGTCGTGTAGCTGATGAGCTGATATAGAAGATATAAGAGTAATGAATGTAGGATCTGCAGATGGCATGACCTCGCTGATGTCCATGTGCTGAAGACAATCAGTGAGTTCAAAAAGTGCAGAGATACGAGTGAGTGCATCTGCAACCTTATTCTTATCGCCAGCAATATGCTCTATACGGAAGTTGTACTCGGAGAGCTCATCCAACCACCTTGCCTGTTTGGGGCTCAGTGTGGATTTGGACTGGAAATAAACCAGTGGCTGATGATCTGAGCGTACAATGGTCTCAGGAGCTCCCAACAAGATGTGGCGAAAGAATCGGAAGCCCTCCACAATGGCAAATAGCTCGATCTCAGGAATAGGCCAACGTCTCTGTGTATCGGATAGAGTGACGCTGTGATAGCCACATGGCTTCATACCTTTTCCTTGATCCTGGAGTATCACTTGACCAACGCGTGTGCCTGATCCATCGACCTCCATAATAGATGGCAGTTTCTGATCTGGAAGCTGTAGTACTGGAGCGTTACAGATGGCACTTTTGAGGTTATCAAATGCCTGCTGCTGCTCAGATTCCCAGACAAACTCTGCATTATCTTTAAGGAGACGATTGAGCGGCTCGGCAAGTTTGGAGAACTTTGGTATGAATCTCCTGAATTGACCGACCATGCCCAAGAATGACCGAAGGGATGACTTGCCATCTTTAGCCATACGGCGTAGAGGCTGTTTTCCAACGGTAGGACCATAAGACACTGGAGGCTGAATTGCCATAACTGCTCGGATTCTGTCTTCGATGATGGACAAGCCTGCTTCAGAGATGTGATGTCCGATGAAGTCTATAGATCTGACGAACAACTCCACCTTGGAAGGCCTGATGAAGAACTGGTGTTCTCTGCAACGCTGGAGAAACTGTCGGACATGACTCACGTGGCTGTCAAAATCCGGACTGTATACGATGGTATCGTCCATGAAAATGACAAGGAACCGATCGATGAAGTCGAAGAATGCCCGATTTCCTACACGTAGAGCTGTTGCAGGAGCATTAGTCAATCCGAAAGGCATGACTGTCCACTCATAGGAACCGTATCTGGTGCGAATAGCTGTTTTGTGAATGTCATCTGGATGTATAGGGATCTGATGGGAAAACTGATTGAAGTCAAATCTGCTAAACCATCGTGCACCTTTTAGCTGTTCAAGAAGGGTGTCGTGAGGTGGCAATGGATACGTGTCCTTAATTGTGATGTTATTAAGGGCTCGATAATCACAGCACATCCTCCACTTCCCACCTGGCTTAGGAGCGAAAATGATAGGACATCCATATGGAGAAGATGACGGACGAAGGATACCCAAGTCGACATATTTGATGATCTGTCGTTTGAGTTCTTCCATCATGGGCACTGGAATGGTACGTACTGGCTGCGATGGTGGCTTGTGCCCAGGTTCAATGTTGATTCGATGATAACCACCTTCAAACCGTTCTGGCCTATGACCAGCTGGAAGATCCCCCTGGAATATGTCTGAAAAGTCTTCTCTCATCTGATTACGTGCTGCTGTGACCTCTGGGTCTTCCATAGTGGTGTCTGTGTCTGATGCTGTAAAGACCAGTTCACCGTCGACCTCCGAGAGAAAGAAGAGATAAGCTACGGCTTCTTCAGCCGAACCACTGGATCGAATACGACGAAGGTGCTTTCTCATGGTGGTGGCGCTGACCAATTCCATTTCAGGAAGGTCATCTGAGTCTGGAGTCTGTTCAACTCTGGACAATACTGTGCGAATACTGGAGCCTGATGAATGCTTCCTAGTGATCGTCAGATTTTTGGTCTGAAAGTCAATGTGTGGATTTCTCCTCTCCAACCAATCTTGACCCAGAATGACAGTGAATGGTTTCATGTCAATGATGTAGAAATCTTCTGTATCCTTATACTTGCCCAGCGTAAATGTAGCTTTGGGAAGATAGGATGTGCATGGTAGTTGGCTTCCTCCAGCCAATCCCACTGAAAACGATGAAGAGTCTGTGGGTGCTATACCAAGCTGAGCAGCGAACTGTCTGTCAATAAAAGACAATGTCAAGGTAAGGTTTGCGCGGAGTCCAAAAATGCAAAAACTTTTCAAAATCTAGATTTTGAGATGCGAGCGATTTAAGTTTGCGCTTAAGTATGGTTAAGTATGGGGAGTGACCGAGCGGTATCGACCATAACTCTTCATTAACCCCTTAGTTGCCGGAGGAATTTCGGGGTTTTGAAAATTTTGGTTTATTTGCAATAACTTTGGCATAAGGGTCTTGCCTCAACTTTTGAAAATAGTGTCGGAAAGGTCTTCTCAAGGCGAATCACATGCAAACGTTAGAAATACATGCCACTTGATACCGATGACGTGATTGTCAACTGAAAAATGTTGATGGATGTGCACATCGTTAACAATGTAAGCCCTAATATTGACCCTATACCTCCAGGTATATTCTTACCAAGTGCTCAACATGCGGTTAGGGCTACTTATATTATTAGGGGTTTGTAACACTATGTCACATGTGCCCTAAATGTGACTCATTATGGTCAAGCTAAAATAGAGTGCGTCTGGGGAAATATTTAGAGCATCGTCGCAACATGGTTGCTCCCAAGTGCATGGCTGCACGCGTCTCGATAAGAGCTTTTCAAAACTGTCTTCAAAAGTGAATTTGAGTTATTTGTCGCCGAGAAAATCAGTTTTGAGTGTTTGATGGACATGAGCTGGCAGCTAAGGGGTTAACGTGGTCAATTTGATACCTGAAGTGCGCAATATGTACAGGGTGCTATGGGCAACCTATTTATCAAATAAAAGATTTTTGAAAAGTTTTTGCATTTTTGGACTCCGCGCAAACCTTACCTTGATGTGGCTCCTGGATCTACCAAAATGTGATTACTCTGTCCATATACTTTCCCTTTGTACAACAACAGCTTCTTCTGTGATTTCAGCTGTGCTGTTTGAGACTGCATCTGTGCGATGTGCTCTGAGGGAGTGTCCATCTGCTGAAACTGCAATGTCAGACTGGAAAGGACTTCTTCTGAGATACTTTCAACCCGGCCACTTGCTTCAGTGGCATCTTCAGGCTGATCTACCCTCGGGGTGCTCTCAACACCGGTACCTGTGCAGTACCCTGAGAGTTTCCCTGAGGAGCTGGAGCTGAAGCTGGAACTGGAGCTGGAGTTGCAACTGCTGCATTGATGCTGTGCTGACTCTTCAGTTCCTTAACCAAGGTGTTGATCGTATTGATGAGTTTGCCGGACCCATCCTTAGCACCCTGATTCTGCTGCTGCTGTCTCCGGTTCTGGAAAGGACTCTGAGCTGGTGGCTTACCCTTGATCTCCTTTCCATCTGGGGTCTTGGTGGAATAACAATCCTTCTCGATGTGACCAACACGACCACAACGATTGCAAGACTGAGGATTCTGTGATTTTCCTTTTCCTTTGCCCTTGCCTTTTCCACCTTTTCCCTTGTTCCGATTCTGATTGGAGTTCTGGCTGCCACTCTGATTCTGATTCCGATTTCTGTTGGATCTGTCATATGGCTTCTGGCCACGTCCTTTATCCTTGTCCTTCTTGGCTGGACCTCCGGATGACTGCTCCTTCTGACCCCGATAGTGAAGGGTTTCTGACTGCTTTGAGTGAATGACATAATTCAAATCAAGCAATATCTGTGTGGTTTCTTGCCACGACAGATTGTTCCTTTGCTCTTCTGTTAGGAATCTGAGTTGGAACTGTCTGCGGAGATCTGGATCCATACTGGTGACGAATCTATCCTTTATTAGCACATCGTTCAAATCAACTGCTACTAGAGAAGCCAGTGATGTGAATGTGCGCAAATAATCTGCAAAGGTTTGGGTTCCTTGAGTCAGTGCCATAAGGTGTTTCTTGGCTACTGATCTCTTGTGAGGATTACCAAATTGTCTGAGGAATGTCTGTCTGACCATTTCATAGGTGGCATGTGGCTGTTGTGCCAAGACCTGAAAATAGTGTCTGTCGTTGTTCTGAATAAGAGTCAGAAACACTGTAATCAAGTCCTTGTCCTTGACTCCAGGATAGGTGAACTGGAAATATCTGTCCACCGTGTCCAACCAGACTTCTGCGTCCTGTCCTGATTTGAATTCCCTAGGTGGTGTCATTTTCACCTTTAAGACCAAACTAGGTGGAGCTGGTGCTGGGACTGAGTCTGTATCTGGATCTGTAAAAACCATCGGAGGATTATCTTCAGTGTACTCGTTTTCTGGTTCCTGAGGCTCATTGGCTGGATCCCTAAATCGGCTCATGTCTGGCTTCATACGACTGATGTTGTCATAGTAGCCTATCTGGTCATATCTGGTTTGTGTGTCGGCATAACCAACGATCCATTTCGGGACTTTAAACCGGCTGAATGCATCATATGAACCAAGAATGTCGAAAAACCATGTCGAAGGATCTGGGTCGATATTAGGAATCTCTGGCTCTTCCTCTTCGATTGCAACCATCTAAAAACAAAAACACAGCACAAAATACCTTCAGCTAATCGACTAACTGAGTGTGTGTGATTTATATGTTATATATGGTATATCTGTATGTTTACATACATGTAGTACATTCGTACATAATAATGAGGTAGGTATATATATATATCCACCTTCTTCCCCCCTCAAGGAAGTGTGTGATATAAGGCAGTTGTCAATTGCCTATACCTCATAAATAGCATGCATTCCATATAGGAAGCATCTGTTACAGTTTTAGGGTTGTTGCCCGATATATCATCATGTCTGTGTCAAATACAGCATGATATGTTAATGCCAAACATGAAGTTTATCGAATATATAGTGGCATTTTAGGGCATGTCAGGCGAGGCTAACGGTCTGGGCGACGGCTTGCGAGTTGCGGCGGGTCGTCGAGGATAAATCGGGGAAACAGCAAATAATACGCGGTCGTGTGGGACGAACGGATGGGATCAATGTCGGACGGTGTACTAGTGACCAGAAACAACAAAATCCAGCCCAACGATACTGCACGGAAAATCAAGCTGCCATAACGCGCACCCCAATCATGTCCAATCAACCGCGCGTCCGTAACTGAGCCATACCGCCCATACCGAAAACCCCTCTAACGCGGTTCCTCACCCCATCTCAAGCGTCGGTGTTTAGCCACTCATGGCCAACGTCGCAGTGTAAAATTAAGAGTGCGTGGGATCAAACCTGCTGAATATATCAGCTGAACTGTATATTCGGTGAGACAGATAATCAGAATAGATAACCGGTGAGAATACTCAGTCTTCCCGTTATATGTTCGGGGTCTAGGGTTCCGGGACCGGTGACAGTCATACACCCTAACTATAAGAATGACAGTCGGGGCGTCACTTCCAGCATGACGGTCATCGTGTAAGCCTGTCGATGTGCCATCTCAATCGAGAATGACGAATCGGAATTAGAAATGAAATCGGATCAGGATTCGAACGTTGGGCCGTGGTGTGACATCGGGTCAGTGCTGCTGTCAAGGCGCTGGGGGCCGGCCCCGGACCTACGGGCGTCCCGAAAATTGACCTCGGGCCTATCGCGGACCTACGAGCAATTCCCCTCCGGACCTATGGACCTAACCATTCTAGTATGGTCACACCACCACTGGAAAGCTCTGGACCTATGGTGTGCCTATGGATTCAGGAGGGTTTTGTTGTCCAGATGTATTTATCGGGGACGGGTCAAGAAAACAATGGTGCGATGTGATCCGGGCCTACGGCGGACTTATTGAAATTCTATCGAATAGGAAAGTTGAAAGGCTGGCATGCATTTTACTATTCCCACGATATGCCGATTTATGAAGCATTCTTTAGATTTGGCAAATTACGTTGTGGATAAGGACACACTGGGTCCCTAGTAGAAAATAATGCCTAAAAACGTTAACATCAATGCTGGAGGTAAAAATTCGGCGCACGGCGAGTAATCTGGGCCGTAGACCCAACGTTGCATAGAAGAAATGCTCCATCGACCCGGGTATATGTTAAAATATGCAAAATTCTGGCGAAAGTGTGCTAGGAGGCAAGCACAAGAGCAAGAAAAACGGCTAAGTATAAAACGCAAGAGTACTCAGTACGGAGTACAGTAGGACCGATCAGAATGATGTTGATGTGAGGTGCCTAGCCTGTTGTACGGAGTACTCAGTACAGTTGAGTTATGGAAAGAGTTCCTGAATGTATAAGAACTCTAAGTGTAACCCGTTTCGGGGAGATGAACTGAACTGAAAAGTATAACATAAAAGTAAAGAACCGTAACTGCTGTATATTGTGTATTGAAAGCATGCACTGATAGCAAAAGCATAACTATATAGATTTACGAAACCGAAGTCTTGTAGTTGACCAAACGTAATCATACCTCGTGCGGTCGATTAATAAGTGTAGATAGTATAAGTCCGAAACCGTAAAGAAGAGAAGAAGCCAAGGTGTAGACTCCTACAAAATGGTAATTAGTTCGTGTTTTCACGTTGCTTCCTTGTCTTTCTTGCGCAAATTCTGATCAACCCGCCCCGCCTTGTGCGATTAGCTAGCGAGGTACTTGCACTACGAAATCGAGAATGCCTGTGCTCTCGTTCTTGTTGCGCGGTGGTGTGTGGGATTGAGGGTTCCAGGTCGCTTGGAGCCGCGTCGGTGTGGAGGAATCTAGCCCGACGACAATCTTTTAAGGTGCGCGCGTTGCCTTAGTCCTAGCACGCATACACGCATAGCACGCATATACGTGCTTTTGGACTCGCAGGTGCGGGAAAACCAAATCGTCTCCGTTTTTCGGCAATTCCGACCCTTCGCGGCGGAAGCGCTGCGCAAATTTTTCAATTTTGCGTAAGCCTTTGCTGAAATTCGGGGTTGGTTCGGGATTTCCCCTACCTTTAATTTAGCCTTCTAGTCCCCCCTATTCGGGAATCTCCGCGCTTCGGCCGGTGTGCTTACTTGTGCTCGCGCGCAAGTGGCGTATTCCTGGGAGCGGGTACTAGTTGCCATACCACCCGCTTTTCGATTGGTTAATTTGCGGGCGTGCGACGTTTGATGTCCCCCATGGGGCTTTAGCTTTCTAGGATCTTCCTTTCCGGAAATCTCCGCGCTTCGGCCGGTGTAGCCACTTGTGCTCGGGCGCAAGTGGTAAATTTCTAGATCGGCGGGTGCTAGTTGCCACGTGTGTCGTGTACACTTTCGGCCTTAGCTGAATTAGATCTCACGCATAGCACGCATACTATGCCCATGTATTCAGATGAAGAGGAATGCCTCGGTCGGTCGGGCCGGCGTGGGGGGGGTCGGGCCGGCGCCGCCCCCGGCTCAGCCGTGGGGTCCGGTCGGTCGGGGTCTCGCGCTGCGGGCCTGTCGGTCGGCCCAGGCTCTGGGGAGTTCTGGGGCGCAGCTGGCGGGTCAGACAGCCGGGATTGGCGCTCCCGTGAGAGGGGGGGGGAGTGCGGCGTGCGCTTGCGCGCCAATACGGCGGTGAAGCCCTCGAGGTTACACCGGCGCGCACGCCCCTGAGAGCCCCTCCAGGGTTGTCTGGTGGGCCCCCCAGGGCCTCGCCACCAAAAACCCCTTCACCAGCGAGGGTCAGTGGGGCTGAGCCAGTGTCCGAGCTCGCATTGAGCTCGGCGCTACGGCAGCCGGCGCGCCGGAAGCGTGCGTCGCCCGAGGCTCCGGCACCGCCGGCGGCAAGCGCCGGCTCCGGGTCGGACTCGGACCGCTCTGCTAAGGGGTTGAACCCCTCGGCAGCTCCCTTCTCCCCACTCCCTGCGTCCAGCAAGAGTGCGAGCAGTAGGGTCGTCCGTCAGGAACCGACGTCGGGACCGGCAGCGTCCTCCCTCTCTTCCCTCGTGGGGAGCGAGCAAGGGAATCTCATCAGTGCCCCAGGGCGCTTTGAGATTTACCGAGCCAGTGACTGGAGCCCCCCGGCAGAAGGGGAGTCTGATGATGTCCGGCGCCCAGAGCAGCTAGACGTCGTCCAGTCACGGGGGCGCGAGTCTCGCATCCGGCCCAATCCGGCTTGGCGAGGAGAGCGACGTCAATCCATGCTCGCATTGGCCCTCCGTCAATGGAGCACCTGGGCGCTGAATTCAGCGCAACGACGTGCGAGAGTCTCCCTGCCATCTCGTCAGCGCGCAACAGCGCGGCTTGCGTGGGTCGCATGGAAGGCCAGGACGGACCAGTCAGCGCATCAGCGCGAGCTCCAGCGCCTGGCATTCCAAGCGTGGAATGACGTCACCCAACAGGTCGCCCAACTTCAAGGCCTGTTTGACAAAGGCAGTCGGCGCCGAGTCGAGTCCGCTTTCGCAGCATGGCGCCAGCATGTCGTCCAGACACAGGGTCTGTGGCGCAGAGGCAGACGTCAAGCTGGAGCTGTCTTCATGGCATGGCACCAGCAGACGATGCTCGCCAAGGAGAGGAGCACCTGGTGGGTTGGAGCCCGGAGACACCGGATGACCCAGATGGGCAGGAGGTGTCTTCGCGAGTGGCGCCGGCTCCCCAGGACGACCCCAGTCAGCTCGGACTCGTCCCAGGGAACGAGTGCCCGCCGTCCAGTAAGGAAGGCGGGAACCTCATCCGGTGTCAGCTCTTGCTCGGATTCCGACCAGGAGTCTATGTGGCAGGACATCCGTCGAGGCCTAAAGCGCCTGGGGAAAGACCACCCGCTGTCAGGGCTAATGTGGTTCCAGCTCAAGGACTATGGGCTCTCCGAGGACGGCGCTTATCGCCTGGAGATCCACCAGCAGTCAGTCTCCGAGTCCAGGGTGTTGATGCAGCAAAAGCGCGAGGACCCTCACAACTCCCTTGGGAGGTGTAGATTCTCTGTCTTTGCCATCAACGCCGGCAGACCAGGGGAGCTGGTACGCCAAGGGGCGGACCTCCAGGAGGTAAGGAGAGCGGTCGTCGCGGCCGTCAGAATGAGCGGCTGCACCCGGAAGTCACACAGGGGTCTTAGGAAGTCAGGTGCAGCACCTCCGAGTTCCGCAGCCCCCGGTGGGAACTGGTCGAACCGGTTTGCTCCCCTCTCGTCCTCATCGGAGGAAGAGCATCCCGCGGAACGTCCGAGGCCCAGGACTCAGGCGCCTAAGCCGAGCGGCCCCAGTCGCCCGGTGCCTCGCACCCGGAAGCCCAGTCGAGCACCATCGGCCCCGCACCCCGGTCCGACTTCCTCAGGGAACACGTCGTCGTCCCCGGAGTCCACTTCGAGTAGGAACAGTCAGGACCTGCAAGAGCTGAAGGAAGCCTGGCAGAAGGAGTCGCAAGCTCGGGAGGCGGCTGCCGAGGCTCGCCTGGAACAGCTGTCTCGGCAACTCCAAGAGAGTCAAAGAGCTGCCGAGGAGCGCAGGATCTCCGATCAGCGCGCTACCGAGGAACGCAGGGTCTCCGAGCAACGCGCTGTCGAAGAGCGCTGGGCTGCAGACCGGCTGGCCGCAGAAGCCCGGGAGACTGCCAGGCAGTTGGCTGTCGACGAGAGCGTCGCTCAGCAGGTAGCCGCTGAGGAGCGGCGAGCGGCAGCTGAGGCCCAGCTGGAGGAGAGGCTGCAGGCGGTCATAGAGTCACAAGTCCAAAGGCTCGCCCTGGTTCAGGCCTCGCCCCCAGGGCCCGTGGAGTCAGACGCTCGGGGGCCCTCAGCGGCAGCGTCGAGTCCGGTTCAGGAGACGCCCATCTCCCGAGAGGGACATGAGCTGGTAGAGCCGACTTCCGTCGTCACCTGTGACGTCGAGAACCGGGGCGTTCAAAGCCCTCCGGAGGAGTCGCGCGCGGGCGTGACATCGCTTCCGCCGCACTCATGGGACTTTGTTTCCCTTCCTATACAGGTCTGCGACGCCCTCCGGAAACACGTGGTCGGGTATGCCAACTCGGGGATCGAAGCCCAGCGCCTGTTTTACGACGCTGCTCGTAGGTATCGCACCCTTGGTCAGGTCGCCGGGTGCTTACACCCTACCAACCAGATCAGGCAGTGCCTGAAGGCAAGGATCTCGGACGAGGACAGGGTCCTCGGGGCCCAGGTGATTCACAGTCTCACGACGGCCTTGGCGTCCGTCGCAGAGAGCTGCGCTCGCTGTGGGTGCGGGCACGAGGAGAGCCCGGTGCGTATGTGGGCGTGTCAGGCAAGCGCTAAGAAAAGTGTGGTGGCGTTCATGAAAAAGGTGTACCTGCCGGTGTGTGGGTTTTGCGCCGCGGACGTGTGGCCCGGTGCTTTCGACCACTTTCCGGCTGTGATGCCACCTCCGCTTCCTACGGCGGCAGACACACCGGGAGACGGGGGGGGGATGGTCCCTCAACTGGAGCACTCGGAGCCAAACGAGCTTTCGGAGATGCCCGGTGCCAGCAGTCATGGTGGTCCTGGTGGCTCGGGGAGCGGTGACCCTGGAGGGCCGGGAGGCCCGGGGAGTCCGGGCGAGGACCCTGGCGGCGATGGCGAGGACGGGGATGGCGACAGCCAGTTCACCTTCTCGTCTTCCTCTCGTTACAGGGAGCCCCGGAGCCATTACAGTCGTAAGGACGAGCAGCACGCTCTCAAGGAGGCCCTCAGAGCCATGGAGAAGGCAGTGGACAAATACCACACAGAGGTGGAGGGGTCGTCCCACGTCTTTGGTCGGCTCCTCCGATTTGTTCGGCAGGTCAGGGAGGTTCGGGAACTGGAGCCGGTGCGCTACGCCATGGAGATGGCGCGTCTGGGACCACTAGAGAGCGGGGGTGAGGAGAAGGTGTTGTCGGACCACTCCCTGCTGTCAGAAGTGGCCAGACACTGCTTCGGCAAACTCAGCTCCGAGTACCGCGAGCTTTCTTCGGTGTTGACGGAGGCTCGGGAAGGTAAGAACCTCACCCTGGACGTCATAGTGGTTCCCTTGGCGCAGCTGGTGATGCCCGACAAGGGGGAAATGGCGTCGATCGGTCCGTTCCTGCGTCGCGTGCGTCAAAGTCAGGACAGACAGACTCGCACGGTCCGCGAGTTCTGGGACGGGGTGCACCTTGCTCACGACATCGTGAGCATGCTGGCTGCCCACGAGCTCACCTCTCCGGTGCCGGAAGAGGAGCTGCTGGAGATATTCCTTACGGGATTGATACCGGAGATAAGGAGGAAGGTCTTCCTTATAGCCGAGAGGAAAGGCGCTTCGGTCCTGACTCTGAGCCGGACGGCCAGTAAAGGCCGCCACGAACTCCTGACTTGGGCCATAGAGGCTGAGCGGGAGTTGCGGCAGAGCCAGGATAAGACGAGCCGCTCGGTCCAGCTGCTGGCCCACGTAGATGTCACGGAGGAGCTGCTAGCCATGGCGACATCCGCTGGCGCTCCGACACCCACAGGGCAACGACTCGGCTCCCCAGAGTACGAGGGCTGCCGTCTGTGCAAGAGCATGGACCATTATGCCCGCGACTGTCCGCAGGCGAGCCAGCGCCCGAAGGAGTGGGCCAAGTGCCTCCTGGAGGACACCCTGGCGTTGATAGGGGACGAGTCGGTGGAGGAAGCTTTGGCTGCCATCGGATTGGATTTTGTCCAGGAGGACGCTCCCCAGCCCGGGGCGTCCTCCCCGCAGTAAAGGGCGCGGGCCCCGTCACTGCGGGGTCAGGGGGACAAAAGGGCCCCGCGCCGGCGTCCACAGCGATGCAGGTGCTGCGTGATAGGTGGAGAAGGTGTGGGAGACACCTTAGTGGCAGCGCCAGGCGCCACCTCAAGAGCCAGAGTCAAGTCGAGAGGTATGAGCAGGAAGGTTTAGACATGCTAGCCGCCACCCGCACGGAAAGCCCAGAGCCTCCTGAGCGGGAACAGGTCGAGCAGCGCGTCCAAAGAGAGCAGGCAAACTTCTGGAAGTCCGCCAGAACCCCAGCAACCGCCTCAGTTCCGCGTCCCGAGGAGCCGTGGGAGCTGCTCTGTTGGATCACCGGTGCGGACACCCGGGGTAAAAACCGGTCGAGCCACACAGTTGAGCCACGGGCAGTCTACCAACAGCACCTGGAGAACCAGGGGTCGGATGTTGCGAGAGTTCGCGGGCACTGGAAGTTCAGAGCTCAGCGTTTACCCCCCAGAGTTAGGAAAGCCTTTCAGGCCCAGCAGCCAAGTGCTCGCCTGCGTTCCGCCATCAGGGCGCTAGAAAGGTATCTAAAGCTGGAAGAGTCGGAGGTCCGGCCGGTCAAGTCCCTTGCGCTTTGGAGGGCAGGGCAAAGGCGGATGAGCCAGAAGCTTGGACCCACGACTAGTAAGCCCCAGTTGAATCGAGAAGAGTTAGATAAGCGCTTGAAGCGGCTCGTCAGGGTGCGCGAGTTCAATCGCCGACGCAAAGCCATCTTGGATCAGGAGTTCGGACGGTTTGTTCGCGTTGCCAAGCCCAAGCCTGCTGAGGGAGAAGAACTCTCACCACCAGAGAGAACCTCAAAGCCCAGTCGGCCGTGGTTGACCCGAAGCAGGGCTCGCCAGGCTTTGGGCCCGAAACGCAGACCATGGCTGACTCCTGAAGACAAGGCGCTTCGAACCTCTCGATTGCAGCGCAGGTACGAGTTGGAGGGTAGGGACCCGGCTTCTACCTCAACAGAACGCCATGCGGACTTCCACGCCTTCGTAAAGGAGGAGTTGGAAAGGGAGAATAGGGAACTTCAGCAAGACAATGAGCTGATGCACCGGGACGAGCAAGTCAGAAAGCACATAGCGGCTAAACTGGCTGCAGCGTCAGTCCAAGTCGCGGTGTCCCCCCCAGACTTCCCGGAGCGCAGTGCAGTTCAGAAAGCAGTCGCCATCGGCCTGCTAGCGGACGCATGTACTTACTGCCTCCCGGACTGTGACTCCGACGCAGAAACGTCAGTCACCCGCCTGGACTGCATAATGCAGGACGGCGATATCAGTCCGAGCTGGTGTGAGTCCCTGGCAGCGGTGTCCTCGATGGGAGCGCGCCCGAGGAGTTTCGACAGGCACAGTCGCACACCGACGTTGTTGCTGTTTTGGGCCTGGATTGCGGGCGTCAGAGTCAAGGTGTTGGTGGATTCGGGAGCATCCACCAATATTATCGCAAAGAGTACACTGCAGAAGCTCTCCGGCGTCAAGCCGGTGCGCCACGAGCAAGCCATGCGGGTTCGAGTGGCTGACGGCACCACATATGATGCTAATTCCTGCATCAGGCCCAAGCTCCTTGCTGAGACGTCGAAGGGGTCTTACGGCCAGCAGGTTGAGCTTCGGGTAATGCCCCTCGACCTCAAGGTGGATGTCATCCTGGGAGGTCCTTGGCTGGCGAACCTTTCCCCGGTTACGCTGGATTATAAGAACTGGGGTTCGGTCCGGTTCACCAAGGGCAGGGAAGAGGTCGTCATCACCGGCTGTTCGCCGGGGTCCCCGGACCCCAGTCGGTCCAAGGACACGGCAATGGCACTGGTACAGGGAGTCCTTTTGAGCCAACGTCGAGCTCGCCGGGACCTGCGGACCCTCCGAAACAGAGAGGAGCAAGCTTTCGTCGTCTACCTCGGCCCCGATGGGACTTTTGGCGCGTTGGCCTGCAACAAGGGGGGGGGAGACTCCGACGAAGATTCCCCCAACGATGTTGTAGCAGGCCTAGCGTCAGAACCCTCCTCCGGGTCCGAGGATAGTGAAGTCAGCGTGCGTCCCAGCGCAGCGGTGCCGGACGGAGCTGAGGAGTCTGAGGGGCCGGGAGGGTTGGTCTCGGACAGTTCCGAGTCCGGCTATAGTGACGTGGAAGGAGCGTGTCATTTGCAGAGAGTAGGGGCGGTGGTCGAGGATATTAGGCCACAGGGATTTGCGAGTACGGTCGACGAGGCCGGGGATCACCCTGACCCTCTCAGCTTTTTTGCTAGCAAACAGGAGGCGAACGGAGCATTTGCGTTGCTTCCGCCAGCGGTGCGTAGACAGGCGATAGAGGATCACGCGGCCGGGAAGCCACCCACCTGGCACGCTCAGGCAGCCGCGGCGCTCCAGCAGGGCCGGGGTCTGGTCGCGGAGCGACGACCCCGAGCACGGCGTAAGCGAGTGCGTTGGCGTGACCAGGTCGCAGCGGTCAGTCAGCCTGGTGCTGAAAGTGGCCCCTCCACCGAGCAGCCGCCGGGACCAAAAGTCCCCACTGTCCCGAGTCCTCAGAGTCAGAAGTCGCGAGCCTCGGCACCAGTCGTGCCGCCAGACACTACCCCGCCGCCAGCTCCGCAGACCACAGACCCGCCGGTACCGGCCGCCCCGCCAAGTACTACCTCGCCGCCAGCCCCACAGACTGCTCAGGCCTCCCCGGAACCGCCGGAGGACGAGATAGACGAGACGGTGTCGCCGGAAATCTGGCAGCAGCTTAGGGACCTGGAAAAGGAGTTCGCAGATGTCATTTGCACAGAGCTGCCGGAATCAGTCCAGTCAAGGGAATTCAAGTCCGGCATCCGGCTCAGGCCAGATTGGAGGGGGAACGCCTTGCACCGGCGAGGGTACAAGCTGTCGCAGGAGGAGTTGCGGCAACTCCGGCAACAGCTAGATGAGCTCTTAGCCAAAGGGTACATACGACCCTCGGCCTCTCCGTGGGGCTGCCCTGTGCTGATGGTCCCCAAGCCGAGTAATCCCAAGGAGTTGCGTCTAGTCATTGACTACATACAGATCAATGAGATCACAGTCAAGGACAAGTACCCCCTCCCGGATGTCCAGAGTCTCTTAGATGACCTACAAGGGGCTACCGTCTTCTCTACGATGGATGCCCTTTGGGGATTTTGGCAGGTTCCTATGAAAGCAGAGGACGTGGAGAAACCCGCAATGACTACGCACTTTGGAGCGTACGAGTGGTTGGTCATGCCTATGGGATTGTCAAACTCCCCAAGTACCTGGCAAAGGATGATGCAACAGTACCTCGGGCACCTACCCTTTTGCAGAGTATTTGTAGATGACATCATGATTTTCTCGGCTGAGGTTCCGGGTAAGAGCGCCCATGAGGTACACCTCGACCACCTCCGCCAGGTCCTGGAGGCATGTCGAAAGAATTCCGTCTACCTCAAAAAGTCGAAAGTCAAATTGTGCAAGCGATCAGTCCGGTTCCTAGGGCATGTGGTGGATCGGGATGGATGTCGTCCACAGCAGGATAAGGTTGCGTCGGTACGCGATTGGCCAGACCTAGAAACTGTCACACACGTGCGACAGTTTCTGGGCATGTGTGGCTTCTACCGGAGGTACATCCAGAACTTCGCATATATCGCGTACCCGTTGACCCGCCTCACCAAATCCGGCGTGGACTGGACCTGGGGCGAGAATGAAAAGGCAGCATTTAAACAGCTAAAAACTGCCTTGATCTCCTCCCCAGCCTTGGCCCTACCCGATCAAAAGGGTGCAGCAGACGGTTCCAGACCCTTCTTTGTACAGACAGATGCCAGTGGAGTAGCACTAGGGGGTGTGCTCATGCAGGATCAGGGACGAGGCTTACAGCCCTTGGCCTTTGAAAGCCGGCAGTTCTCCAGCGCAGAGCAGAACTATCACGCTGGGGAACGGGAGCTTTGTGCCATCCATCATTGCACCACGGTCACCTGGAGACATTATCTGATTTTCACATCATTTAAGCTCATGGGAGACCATAAACCCCTTCAGTGGCTCTTCGCCCCAGCTAGGGAGCTCAGCCGACGTCAGGCTCGCTGGTATGAGGACTTGGTAGAGGTAGGAGTCCATCAGATGGAGCACGTGCCAGGGCGCTGTTTAGTAGTACCAGACGCGCAGTCCCGGCGACCAGACTATCAGGAAATGTCAGCCAGAGAAGGGTTGAAGGAAAAAGGGATTGTGGATCGCGCCACGGATGGGCCCAGAGACTCCGCACCGACAGGCAAGGGGTCCGAAGAGGACGAGGATCCTACCTCTGTCCTCGGGGCAGTGGATCGCACCACCGATGGACCCGAGTACTCTGAGCCGAAAGGCAAGAGATGTGAAGGGGACGAGGATCCCACATCTGTCTTAGGCGCCACCTTCGAGTATAGTGATTCCGAGGACGAGTCCTTCCCTCCCACCAGTCCAGCACCGGTCATTGGTGAGCTCACCCATCTGAACGGGCTCACGTGGGTAGAGTCGCCGGCCCTTTTGCTGGACGCAGCTGCCACCCTAGCAGTAGGCGAGAAATCCTTGAGGGATGCCGAATCGCTAGCAGTCATGACCAGAGCAGACCGAGCTAGGGAACAGGCTACAGCAGAAGTCCAGAGTCACCCGAAGTTCCCCCACCCTGAGGCCCAGAGTCATCCAAAGGCAGCCGGAAAGGTACCTGAGCCCGTTAAGCCCCCAGAAGGTAGCTCCCACTACGACCAGGTCGTAGATCGCCAGGACTGGAAGCTGATCAAGGAGCGCTTTGAGGAGATGGCGGCCCAGTACGGGATGTTTGACGTTGACGCGTGT
>LGRX02025021.1:0-83285 GCA_001247695.2 Cymbomonas tetramitiformis | reverse complement strand
CGGGACCTGCGGACCCTCCGAAACAGAGAGGAGCAAGCTTTCGTCGTCTACCTCGGCCCCGATGGGACTTTTGGCGCGTTGGCCTGCAACAAGGGGGGGGGAGACTCCGACGAAGATTCCCCCAACGATGTTGTAGCAGGCCTAGCGTCAGAACCCTCCTCCGGGTCCGAGGATAGTGAAGTCGGCGTGCGTCCCAGCGCAACGGTGCCGGACGGAGCTGAGGAGTCTGAGGGGCCGGGAGGGTTGGTCTCGGACAGTTCCGAGTCCGGCTATAGTGACGTGGAAGGAGCGTGTCATTTGCAGAGAGTAGGGGCGGTGGTCGAGGATATTAGGCCACAGGGATTTGCGAGTACGGTCGACGAGGCCGGGGATCACCCTGACCCTCTCAGCTTTTTCGCTAGCAAACAGGAGGCGAACGGAGCATTTGCGTTGCTTCCGCCCGCGGTGCGTAGACAGGCGATAGAGGATCACGCGGCCGGGAAGCCACCCACCTGGCACGCGCAGGCAGCCGCGGCGCTCCAGCAGGGCCGGGGTCTGGTCGCGGAGCGACGACCCCGAGCACGGCGTAAGCGAGTGCGTTGGCGTGACCAGGTCGCAGCAGTCGGTCAGCCTGGTGCTGAAAGTGGCCCCTCCACCGGGCAGCCGCCGGGACCAAAAGTCCCCACTGTCCCGAGTCCTCAGAGTCAGAAGTCGCGAGCCTCGGCACCAGTCGTGCCGCCAGACACTACCCCGCCGCCAGCTCCGCAGACCACAGACCCGCCGGTACCGGCCGCCCCGCCAAGTACTACCTCGCCGCCAGCCCCACAGACTGCTCAGGCCTCCCCGGAACCGCCGGAGGACGAGATAGACGAGACGGTGTCGCCGGAAATCTGGCAGCAGCTTAGGGACCTGCGGAAAAGGAGTTCGCAGATGTCATTTGCACAGAGCTGCCGGAATCAGTCCAGTCAAGGGAATTCAAGTCCGGCATCCGGCTCAGGCCAGATTGGAGTGGGAACGCCTTGCACCGGCGAGGGTACAAGCTGTCGCAGGAGGAGTTGCGGCACCTCCGGCAACAGCTAGATGAGCTCTTAGCCAAAGGGTACATACGACCCTCGGCCTCTCCGTGGGGCTGCCCTGTGCTGATGGTCCCCAAGCCGAGTAATCCCAAGGAGTTGCGTCTAGTCATTGACTACAGACAGATCAATGAGATCACAGTCAAGGACAAGTACAGTACCCCCTCCCGGATGTCCAGAGTCTCTTAGATGACCTACAAGGGGCTACCGTCTTCTCTACGATGGATGCCCTTTGGGGATTTTGGCAGGTCCCTATGAAAGCAGAGGACGTGGAGAAAACCGCAATGACTACGCACTTTGGAGCGTACGAGTGGTTGGTCATGCCTATGGGATTGTCAAACTCCCCAAGTACCTGGCAAAGGATGATGCAACAGTACCTCGGGCACCTACCCTTTTGCAGAGTATTTGTAGATGACATCATGATTTTCTCGGCTGAGGTTCCGGGTAAGAGCGCCCATGAGGTACACCTCGACCACCTCCGCCAGGTCCTGGAGGCATGTCGAAAGAATTCCGTCTACCTCAAAAAGTCGAAAGTCAAATTGTGCAAGCGATCAGTCCGGTTCCTAGGGCATGTGGTGGATCGGGATGGATGTCGTCCTCAGCAGGATAAGGTTGCGTCGGTACGCGATTGGCCAGACCTAGAAACTGTCACACACGTGCGACAGTTTCTGGGCATGTGTGGCTTCTACCGGAGGTACATCCAGAACTTCGCAGATATCGCGTACCCGTTGACCCGCCTCATCCGGCGTGGACTGGACCTGGGGCGAGAATGAAAAGGCAGCATTTAAACAGCTAAAAACTGCCTTGATCTCCTCCCCAGCCTTGGCCCTACCCGATCAAAAGGGTGCCGCAGACGGTTCCAGACCCTTCTTTGTGCAGACAGATGCCAGTGGAGTAGCACTAGGGGGTGTACTCATGCAGGATCAGGGACGAGGCTTACAGCCCTTGGCCTTTGAAAGCCGGCAGTTCTCCAGCGCAGAGCAGAACTATCACGCTGGGGAACGGGAGCTTTGTGCCATCCATCATTGCACCACGGTCACCTGGAGACATTATCTGATTTTCACATCATTTAAGCTCATGGGAGACCATAAACCCCTTCAGTGGCTCTTCGCCCCAGCTAGGGAGCTCAGCCGACGTCAGGCTCGCTGGTACGAGGACTTGGTAGAGGTAGGAGTCCATCAGATGGAGCACGTGCCAGGGCGCTGTTTAGTAGTACCAGACGCGCAGTCCCGGCGACCAGACTATCAGGAAATGTCGGCCAGAGAAGGGTTGAAGGAAAAAGGGATTGTGGATCGCGCCACGGATGGGCCCAGAGACTCCGCACCGGCAGGCAAGGGGTCCGAAGAGGACGAGGATCCTACCTCTGTCCTCGGGGCAGTGGATCGCACCACCGATGGATCTGATGGACCCGAGTACTCTGAGCCGAAAGGCAAGAGATGCGAAGGGGACGAGGATCCCACATCTGTCTTAGGCGCCACCTTCGAGTATAGTGATTCCGAGGACGAGTCCTTCCCTCCCACCAGTCCAGCACCGGTCATTGGTGAGCTCACCCATCTGAATGGGCTCACGTGGGTAGGGTCGCCGGCCCTTTGGCTGGACGCAGCTGCCACCCTAGCAGTAGGCGAGAAATCCTTGAGGGATGCCGAATCGCTAGCAGTCATGACCAGAGCAGACCGAGCTAGGGAACATGCCACAGCAGAAGTCCAGAGTCACCCGAAGTCCCCCCACCCTGAGGCCCAGAGTCATCCAAAGGCAGCCGGAAAGGTACCTGAGCCCGTTAAGCCCCCAGAAAGTAGCTCCCACTACGACCAGGTCGTAGATCGCCAGGACTGGAAGCTGATCAGGGAGCGCTTTGAGGAGATAGCGGCCCAGTACGGGGTGTTTGACGTTGACGCGTGTTGCGACTCCATGGGCGTTAACCGGCAGGTTGACACCTATTGGACCGATTGCTTGAAGGAAAAGTGGCGCGGAAAACACGTTTGGTGCAACCCCCCTTACACGAAGGATTCAGACTTGATAGAAAGAATTCTTCGGCATTTCCTTGCTGAGTGGCGCGCCGATCCGGAAAACACCTCGGCGATGTTCCTTCTGCCAGACTATGACGCCCCCTGGAGGCGGTTGATTCACCCCAAGTATGGGCTTCATCCGGTCAAAGTCTTTGACACGAAGGACGAAAAAGGTCGTCCCAACCACCTCTTCGAGTCCCCTGATGGAGGTCGACCCCCGCTGCGCTGGCCGGTCCTTCTGGTGTGGGCCCCAGCAGCCAGCAGGGCAAAGCCCCGAGCGCCGCCTGCGCGAAAGGACAGTGAGGCAGAACCCGACGAGCCTTTAGTCACTACAGGGGTTGCAGCAAGGGCCAGGGCGGCATCAGGCCCACTGAAGGCTGATGAGTTCGTCCGCGCCTTGCAAGCGGAATACGAACGCAGCCAGTACCTCGGCTCGTTGAAGGAGGAACTGATCGCAGCCCCACATCAGAGGACAGACACATTTCGCATGGTAGACGACATGATATGGCGAGTGGCAGAAGGGCGGTATCAGCTAGTGCTAGCTCAGGATTCCCCCCTCAGAGAGCTGGTGATGCGCGAAGCACACGAGTCCCCGGCAGCAGGGCACACAGGAAGGGATAAGACACTGGACAGAGTATCCCGTCGCTTTTGGTGGCCACGCATGAGCAAGGATGTCACCGACTGGTGCAAATCCTGCGTTGTGTGCCAACAGACCCGGCCACGCAACGGGTATCCAGACAGTCAGCTTAACCCCCTGCAAGTCCCAGTAAGACTGTGGCAAGTGGTTAGTATCGACTTCGTCACTGGGCTGCCCCGCACAGAGCGAGGGTACGACGCGTTTGCTACCTTCACGGACAAGTTGTCCAAGATGGTGCACGTAGTCCCCATGCTTTACGCTGACAGCTCAGCTGCACAGATCGCGCGCATGTATTTCGACCAAGTGTGGCGTTTGCACGGCGCTCCCATGAAGATCGTCTGTGATCGGGACTCCCGCTTCAGGGATGAGATGCATCTCGAGCTACATCGGTTGATGGGAGTCCAGGTTGCTTCTACCACGCCGTACCACCCACAAGGTGATGGGCAGGCAGAGCACACAAACCACACGGTCGAACGCATGTTGCGCGCGTATGTCGACGCCAACCAGCACGATTGGGATTTATGGTGTACCCCGGTCGAGTACGCCATTAATGACTCTCGTTCCGCCGTCACGGGATTCACCCCTTTTGAACTGACGTATGGTCACGCTCCGGCCTCTCAGCTGGACTTCTTCGTGGAGGCAGCACTTGCATCACGGAGAGGCCGAGCTAAGGGGGGGAGGGGCGCAGCAGTAAAAAAGGGTACAGCCCACGAGACAGCCCGCCAATTTGTTCGCCAGTTGCAGCTCGCTAGGGAGAAGCTGCTCTTAGCTCAGCAGCAACAGATCGCCCAGTACGACGCGCGTCACAGGTCCAGGAGTTACGCAGTAGGCGATGAGGTTTGGGTGGATGCCACGCACCTCACCCAGCCGGGCGACCGCGGGTTGCACAAGAAATTGCTTAAGAAGCGCCTTGGGCCCCTTCGGGTGCTGGAAGTCTTTCACAGCGACAGGCAGATGGCCCTTCCCGCGAGCGATAGAGGCGCACCGTCGGCCTATAGGTTGCAGACGCCTAAGCAGTGGAAAGTGCACGATGTGTTTACCGTGGACCGGCTTTCGCCAGTAGAGTCGGGCAGCCGCTTCGTTGAGAGAGCTAAGGAGATTCCCCCTCCTCCGTTGGACGTCAGCGGGCGCAAGGAAACCCACGTCGAGAGGGTGGAGCGTTCGCGCACGCGCCAGCGCCAGGGCAGGAGGTGGACAGAGTACCTGGTCAAGTGGACAGGAATGCCCCGCAGTGAGAACGAGTGGAAGACCCGAGAGGATCTGGAGTGGGACGGAGCCGGTAGGCCCGGTGTTCCCAACCGAGCGTTGTTGGAGTTTGAGAGGATCGAGGCTAAGAGAGTGGAGCGAGAGAAGCTTAGGGTCCGTAAGAGACGCGACGAGTCCGCAGGAGCGGTATGGACCACGCTATCGGAGGAGCTCAAGGTAGACGGAGCAATGCCATGGGTGCCAGAGGAGAGGTTTGATGAGGAAGTAGGAACTTTCGCGAGAGTATCTGCTCAGAGCACCCTGCCGCCAGTCAACGGAGCCGCAGCACTTGAGAAGGAGCCAGTCGGCCAGTCTAAGATTCTTGTATTGTTTTGTGGGACCGGGTCAGTCGAGAGGCAGTTCACTAAGCAATTTCCCAACAGCGAAGTAGTTGCTGTAGACATTCAGCCCAAGTGGGGCCCCACACATTGCGAGGATATCATGCGATGGGACTACCGACAGTTCAGACCAGGACACTTCGACGTAGTCTGGGCTAGCCCACCTTGCACAGAGTACAGCCAAGCGAAGACGGTAGGCATCCGAGATTTGCGTGCTGCGGACAGGCGAGTTCGTAGGACATTGGAGATCATCCGGTACTTGAGGCCCGAAGCATACTTCATTGAGAACCCGAGGGGAAGGGAGCCCCACGGGTTGCACACGCGTCGCTGCATGAGCAATCTACCAGCTCCGCACCTCGTCACGTACTGCAAATACGGGACCGCATACAGGAAGCCCACGCACATCTGGACCAACGTTCCGTTGCGCACACCCTTGCGAGTGTGCGATTCCGATACGCCTTGCGAGTTCTTCCGGCAGCACGGTAGGCACGAGAAAGTAGCGCAAGGAGGGCGCGCGATGAGAGCCGGAGGTGTGTTCGCGAAGGGCATGGGAGCGCGAGAGAATTTGTATGGGATTCCGTCAGCACTGTTAAAACAGCTTTTCCACAACCTGACCCTACATGAAGAGGTGCATGCGTTCCTGTCTGAACTGCTTGTCAGGGAGGATCTGAGCGAGATGAGCGTTTTAGTCCAGTCAGCTGTTGTTGAGAGTGACCCGCCCGAGTTTGAGCCGGAACCGATAGCGTTAGCGGGAGTGCGAGCTGAGGTGACGATCATACCTGAGGGCGGATGGGAATCTGACGCGAGTGGTCTTAGCGATTGAGAGCGTTGGGGAGCGTCGGGAAGAGCGGTGGCTCCAGCCTTGGCGAGACCAGGCGGCAGGTGAGAACCTGGGTAATCCATCCGAGAGAGCAGTGGCTCTAGCCTCGGCACAGCCAGGCAACAGGTGGAAATCTGTATAATCCATTTGAGCAGTGGCTCTAAGCCTTGGTATGACCAAGCGGCAGGTGAGAACCTGGGTAATCTATCCAAGCGAGCAGTGGCTCTAGCCTCGGCGCGACCAGGCAACAGGTGGAAATCTGTATAATCCATTTCACGAGAGCATTGGCTCCGGACCTGGCACGACCGGGCAGCAGTTGGAGATCTGGGTAAAAGCTCTAGCACTCCGAGGAGGCGGTGAAGGTTTAAAACGTTTCCTCCGGGCCGGCATCCCGAGAACTGTCAGGTAATTGGCAAACCTATTGTCATCCCCTGTAAGTGTACCGTGTTGGGAGGTTTAAAACCTTGAGCGTGGTAATGGATGTGAGACCTTGAGCCTTGGGGGAGCCTGGTAGTGCGGATGGCAGACCGGTGAGAGGCCGACCCTTGTGCTTAAGAGGTCGATCTCCTTATTGCGGTGTGTCTTGGGAAGTGTAATGTCATCCCAGACAACAGGCGGCTGAGACCTGTATAATCATTCTGAGCAACAGTAGAAGATCTGTATAAAAACTTTACTGGTCCGACGTGGTCAGCGTGGACGTGACCTTCCCTAAGGGGGGGGGAGTTGTGCTAGGAGGCAAGCACAAGAGCAAGAAAAACGGCTAAGTATAAAACGCAAGAGTACTCAGTACGGAGTACAGTAGGACCGATCAGAATGATGTTGATGTGAGGTGCCTAGCCTGTTGTACGGAGTACTCAGTACAGTTGAGTTATGGAAAGAGTTCCTGAATGTATAAGAACTCTAAGTGTAACCCGTTTCGGGGAGATGAACTGAACTGAAAAGTATAACATAAAAGTAAAGAACCGTAACTGCTGTATATTGTGTATTGAAAGCATGCACTGATAGCAAAAGCATAACTATATAGATTTACGAAACCGAAGTCTTGTAGTTGACCAAGCGTAATCATACCTCGTGCGGTCGTTTAATAAGTGTAGATAGTATAAGTCCGAAACCGTAAAGAAGAGAAGAAGCCAAGGTGTAGACTCCTACAGATTGCTGCAATATAGGAATTGATATGTCATACCATCTCACGTTATTTAACACCTGTTTGAAAAGTAGTCGTATGATTAGAAGGGCAAATTCCCCAGAAGAACTCACTCTTGCACGCGTGTGTGCATATGTGCGCGTTCCCTATATAAATGAATTAGGTGCTGCCGCGAAACCTGGCTCCACACGTCCCATTCTCCCGACCCCCCTATAAATGATGTCGCAACTATCATGCACTATCGCCATTATATCAAAAACACCATCGCCATAATAACCTACACACCTTTCAAGAGCGAGGGTCGTCTCTCATTATTATATCCAATAACATATTGCAATGATCGATGACAAGTGTGGCGCGGGGTGTGAGACCTAAGATGCAAGACCTATAAGAAATGTGCGCACATGAGCGAATGCCGCTTGGAATATAATGGATTGGTAGAGACACAGGTATCATCCCCGGGCGAGTTTTGTTAACACTGATATGCTATTGAATGTAACCGGTGTGAGCGACTACGTCAAATATAGAGGGTCTGGTGCTGAAGACAACTGATATGACGGCCTACTGGAAGAATGCACTGGGCGGGTCACACATATATGTGATATAAGATATGAGCGCCCAATGTTACATGATCTGCACGTCTCCCCTTATTGGCACGCGCTGACAGCTCTAAAACGAGGACTATAGCTTTTGTCGCTAGACTTAAAACGTCTGTAACGCACTCCCGTCAATATTCACCATCTCCCGTTTATCATTAGGATGTAGTCATTTTTAGCAGCTCGCAGCTCGTCAAGGATGTTCTCAGATACAACAGATTCATCTTGCTTGATGCGGGCCTTCTCGATTGAGCTAGGCAACTTTCTCGAGTTTTCCCTGCAATCGATGCGGGAGACCAAGGTCACCCCCGTGCTTGCCACGGTCGAGTGCGCGTACATATGCTTCTCCGAGAAGCCGTGCGTCCACGCTGTCCATCCCGTCTGGACTTGTCTCCACCTCTTTTTTGAACAACTTGAAGACCTTCGGGATGTCCAGTGGCTCACACAACAGCTCCTCAGCGTGCATGCGGGCTTGTGCTCGCGGGAGCCAGTCGGGATCACAAGGAGTCTCAAAAGGCTGCTGCTGCACCACAGGCGGCAATGCTGGCGTCGAAGGAGCTGCCAGCTGACGAGGCTTGATGTGGGAAATGAAGTCACGATCCCAGCAGACCAGATAGAGGTCTCCATCCAAGTCCCCAGAAGCACACTGCGCTGGGAGGGGGGCGCCGTCGCCAGCGGTGGAGAACACCACAGCGCCAAACGGCAGAGCTTGCAGCCACTCCCACGCGTCGTCAAGCATAGGACCGGGTCGGCTGTTCAAAGCTGGCAGCATGCGGCCGTCCTCGGGCTTCACACATGGAAAGCGTGTCACGAACAAGCTCACGCGCGCGACCGTTCCCTGCAGTGGCAACCCAGGAACAAAGATGGTACCGGCTGGCAAGGAGTGGGTGGGATCGGCCACGCCCACCAGATACGCGAGTTTGTAGGCCTCCTTGTCGAAATACGCAGTGAACACGCCGCGGGGGACTCCGAGGCTCTCGAACAGCCAACGCAGCATCGCGCTCGGGTGCTTGCGGATGGCAGGTTGCACGTCGGCGGTGCCGTCAGCTCCTGCCAGTTGTTTTCCAATGCGGACATTTGGGTTGGACGGGTGCACCTGCTTGATCAGCAGGACTGCGATATCATCGCTTCCGGATCCCTCCCAGGGTACCCTGGATGGCCCCACCTTGCGCATCGACGGCAGAAGCTGGATGCGCGCGATCCCAGGCTTGCAGCACAGCATCCCTTTGAACACCCCTAGCCGCGGCGAGAATACACGCACCTGCACGGCCAGGACTCCCCGCGCTCCTTTTGGCGTGAAGTGCGCCAGCATCGCCTCCGGGATGAAACCACAACCGTCCCCCATCGGCTCGCCGGTTGCTGCGGAGGCCGCCTCGTGCTCCAGCACCTCGAAGTGCTCGGAGGCGCAGAGCTCGAAGGCTCTCCTGCGCTGCACGGGGCTTCGCAGCAGCTCCAGGCGCGACTGCACCTTGCGCACCGTCGGCAGCGCGGCGAAGTCCGCCCACTGCTCGAGCGTGCTCTGGAGGTTGATTGGAGCCATCCCGGGCCCCGAGACTGCGACATATAGCGAATGCACGGAGTGCTTCTTCTGGAACAAATCGACCTCACTGTGCACCTTGCTCACCACGAGTTCGTACTGGCGTCCCTCCAGCGGGAGGTGGGGCTTCGCAAGGGCAGCGCCGTGCTTCGGCAGCGCCGTCTCCACTTTCATGACGCGCTCGTGCATCAGCAGTGAGAGGAAGTTGGTTGTCCCCGTGAGGGAGTCGGCGGGAGGGGGTGGGCTCAGCATCAGTGCGTCAATCCGCACCCCGGCTACCTCCAAGGGCGTGCAGCATGGCGCTTGCCATGCTGGTGCTGCTGGGACAACCGGGAAAGCCTGAGCGTTTACGATGTACCGGTGGGGAGTGCCACCGAGTCCCTTCTTTCGTTCTGGCGAAGCGTATTTTCGCGATTTCAAACGGATCTTCACCATCGCCGGGCTGCCGCCGCGCATGGCCGGCACACTTTGGGCGTGCGCCTCGCCACGTCCGCCTGCTCGCTCTGCTTCAGCCTCCCCTTCGTCTCTCCAGAGCACACGCTGCAGCTGCGGCTCCCCCTCTCGCTCCTGCAGATTCGCATTCACAGTGCCGCCGCCGCCATGTCAACTCTCACATGCCCCAACCTCCTCGGCTCACAACAGCGCTAAAAAGTATTCCAAACAGCATCGGCATAACATCGTCGTCTGCAAGAAGGGTGCCTGCTGGCATCAGTTGCTCACGTGCAACAGAATAGGGCGCCGCATTGGCACGGTTGAATTTTCCATGTCAACCATCTCGAGTCCACACGCCACGCTCCGGCGACCTTCCTCGTGCTGCGCAACGTTTGGCAGCGCATCTCACCGGGTAAGAACGACTAGTGGTGCGAGAATTGATGCTCACACACCTCCGAGGAGAGTGCATCTGATTTCCCTCTCACCTTGGCGCAGCTGGGGCAGTACCAGTCACCATCCGGTACCCCTGCAAGAGGTGGGCTGATGCAGCGCAGGTGCATCCCCACCCCGCAGCCTCGCCCATCACACAACAGCATGTCGTTGTCTTCGTCGTCGTCCGATCGATAGCATACCTCGCAAGCGGTGTTGTCATCGAGGTCCTGCGGTTACACTGACCCGCGTTAAGCGCCACAGTCACTCGATACTCATCATGGCGCGCCTGTTCTGAAACCGGCCGCCCTGTACCCGTGTCACACGCCACAGACACTCCATACACAGCATGGCCTGCCTGTTTCTGAAACCAGCTGCCCTGCATTCGCGTCACGCCACAGATGCTTGATACTCAACATGGCATGCCTGTTGTGAAACCGGCCGCCTTGCACCCGTGCCACGCGCCACAGACACTCGATACTCAGCATAACATGCCGGTTACGAAACCGAGTGCCCCGGGGTTCAGACTGCCACAGCAATGAGGCCACACATGAAAACGGGCACCATGGTCACGCGCAGGATCCTTATTCACGCATGCCCTTTCTTTACTCAATTCCATCAGAAGTTTTCGCAGCGTGAGAAGGCTGCTTGCCTTTCTTCCAGGAGTGCCCAGTACATGTCTGACCTGGTTGGCGCCCTTGAAGCTCTTGCTGTGTTTGAATCTCGTGAGGGCCTTGCCGTGCTTGCTCGTCTGGAAGGCCTTGCCGTGATCAACGGTCTGGAAGGCCTTGCCGTGCTTGCTGGTCTGGAAGGCCTTGCCGTGATCAACGGTCTGGAAGGCCTTGCCGTACTTGCTGGTCTGGAAGGCCTTGCCGTGATCAACGGTCTGGAAGGCCTTGCCGTGCTTGCTGGTCTGGAAGGCCTTGCCGTGATCAACGGGAGGCAAACACAAGCGGGCAACGCCCTGGTCCTCACACACCACCTGAGTCATCGCGAGCGCGGGCTCTGCGGAATCTGTGCAAGGCACACCGCGCGCCACGGACCTCCGTGACATGGCTCACCGCACGGGCGACTTGCTCCGCGTGCTAGCTGCCTGCTCCCGCATAGTGTCCTTAGGTCCCGGTTGCCACGTGGTGCGATGTGAGGGCGCGCCAGGGGGCCGAGGGCGCACCTGGCGCGCAGTTTGCTGTGCCTTGAACAGCCTGGCCTCGACCTCGCCCGCAGTTGGCTGAACCTCCCAGGCCAGCAGAGTCGTGTTCTGGAAGCAGTTCGTTTGCGCCTCCATGGAGTTCTGCTCGCAAGACACCGCACCCGCTCCCACCCCTCTCTCCAGGGGGTGCCTCGGGTAAACCTCGGTCGCCAGGTGGCCACTAGCAGTTGGCGTACAGCAGCCCTCCCAATTCTCGGTCACTGGAACCAATCCCCCCGGAGGCCCCTGCAACGCGGCGTGACTGGCAACAGAGGGCGTCGTGTACGTGACCACCTTAGAAGGGAATAGATATTCCAAGGTAATGGGCCAAAGTCAAGAACCCTCTCGAGCTCCTACGCAATAACCTATCAGGGTAACCCCACACCCGTGCAGCGCTTGCCAGCCTCACACCCTTCCCCCGCCAGCTCCATACCTCCCCCACCAACCGCCACTCCCGCACCTTTCGTCCACCCGCCAACCTTCACAACCCAACCTTGCCTGCCAGCCCCACGCCTCACCAACCTGCCAGCCCCACACCCCTCCAACGCCCGCCAGCCCCACCCCCTCCACCGCCCACCAGACCCACACCCCTCCCCCGCCTACATGCCCGCATAGGCCTGTCAGCCGCCGCATGCGGGCCCTCACCGTGTGCCGTGCAAGCGCCACTCCGTGGCGCTCGGCGGGAGTGAACCCAAACCGGTACCAGAAGCTCAGCACGTCCGGCTCGGAGACTGCACCGACCAGAAGGTAGCTCAGGCCCTTCTCGCAAGCTAGCTGCTTGAGCCACGTCACCAGGAGCCCGCCGAAATTCTGCCTACGTCGACGTTCGCGCGTGGTGAAGAGGTATACGTGGAGTGTGTTTGGGCGCACGACATACGTGGCCACCGTGACCGGCTCCAGCCCTGAGAGGCCCACGCGCGCCCCGCAGCCGCTTCGATCTCTCGGCACAATACAGAGGGGCCCGCAGAATACCCCCCTTCCACACACTGAACGGCATGAGATCGGCCAACAAAAGCCAGCCCATCATCATCCCAGTGGATGTGAGAAGCAAATCAAGAGCAGGGCGGGGCCGTGACAAGATACCACAAACGCATACATATTCCCAACCCAAATGCAAAGCAGCATGGAAAGATGATACGATGTGACCGATCGTCGCCAAACAACTGTTGGTCTCTGGGTTACGGAGTAAGCGGACCCTGCTGGCATGCCCCCCAGTGGCTCCCGGTCGATGGATGGGACCTGTTGGTCCATGGTTATGTCATGAATGCAGTCACACCACACAGCATGGACACCCCATGTCAAAAAAAGGAAACATGCGGGCACCTAAGTGCTCCCCACAAAATTCAAGGGAAAACACAGAAGGTGTACTTCACCACCTTCTGCCTCTCCTCGCAGCACGACAGACGAATCTACCGAGCACGATACCCCCTTCCACACACTGAACGGCATGAGATCGGCCAACAAAAGCCAGCCCACCATCATCCCAGTGGATGTGAAAAGCAAATCAAGAGCAGGGCGGGGCCGTGACAAGATACCACAAACGAATACATATTCCCAACCCAAATGCAAAGCAGCATGGAAAGATGATACGATGTGACCGATCGTCGCCAAACAATTGTTGGTCTCTGGGTTACGGAGTAAGCGGACCCTGCTGGCATGCCCCCCAGTGGCTCCCGGTCGATGGATGGGACCTGTTGGTCCATGGTTATGTCATGAATGCAGTCACACCACACAGCATGGACACCCCATGTCAAAAAAAGAAAACATGCGGGCACCTAAGTGCTCCCCACAAAATTCAAGGGAAAACACAGAAGGTGTACTTCACCACCTTCTGCCTCTCCTCGCAGCACGACAGACGAATCTACCGAGCTCTCCAAGAGGCAGTGCCCGCCAGAATGGCACCACAGGGATAACCGCCTCCCAAAACCCACTTCCACCCGGCGGTCGTCCCCGTTCACAGCGATCCGTCAGTACTTCATATCAAGGTCAAAGAACGCAAGTCCCCCGGCATGTGTAATAACCATGAGCACTGTACACGGAGAGGGAGCTAGCGTCAGACGAATCCAAGACACTCCCAAAAAGCGAGCCGTAGACGAATCCCCGACGCACTCAAAGAGGCAGTACCCATCAGAAGGGTACCACAGGGACAGCCACATCCCATCATCCAAATCATTCCAGTGGCCGTCCCCGTTCACAACGAGATGCCAGTACCCCATAAAGTGGGTATCGATCACCAGTCCCCCGGCAGGTGAAAAAGCCCCAAGGCACTGGACAAAAATACAAAAAATGAAAGCATGAGCGAGAGCAGATGAGTGGAGGGTAGGGCAGTGGTGCCTGCGGCGGGGGAAGCCCAAATAGCACTCCAATCTTGCACACGCACACCGTTCCAACAGCGATCACTGTGCCACGTGAGCATCGATCTGTGCGTATCAGCCCTGCCGGCACCACTTGCGTGACACGGTGCCCCTGCCCGGCCGCTGCATGGGCATCTAGGGGAGTGTAACGCCACCCCTGCCATCTGGGGGGGAGTGCAGCGGGAGAATCGCACGCATCCACGCACGCCGCTGAGGGGCAAGAGAATAGGGCACTGCTTTGGCCCATGGGGGCGGCCGCGTGGATGGCCGCAGTGTGCACAGCGGCAGAGGGGCTCACCAAGAAGCATCAGCGCCACATTCGAACCATCGATCATGCTGATTGGGCATCGCACACCGCACCAGAGCACCTCATAGCCGCACA
This sequence comes from Cymbomonas tetramitiformis, assembly GCA_001247695.2. Lineage (NCBI taxonomy): Eukaryota > Viridiplantae > Chlorophyta > Pyramimonadophyceae > Pyramimonadales > Pyramimonadaceae > Cymbomonas > Cymbomonas tetramitiformis. The sequence goes on along the minus strand of LGRX02025021.1, from coordinate 69,124 downwards.
AGAGACAACCATGCGCGCCGCGAGATGGGCTGTGCAGAAGTGCTCCCACTTCCGCCGCAAAAAGTGCAAAGTTAAGCTCCTTGTGGACACGCGGAAGCCTCCGCACCCATGTTCCACGCAGAAGAGCTGTAAGAGCGCCCAGTCTGCCAAACGCCTGCGAAGAGTACCCTAGCTGTACCCTAGCTTCCTGGGGGCACCCCTCAGACGTCACGTGTCCGATAGGCGGCTTAGCTAGGACTCGGTAGACAGGCTGCGGGGCTTACAATGAAGCGACCTGATTTGGCGAGCCTCCAGCGAGGCAGCCGCGTCCTCGGGCCACAGGCACCACATGCGAGCATTCTGAGTCATGTTGAGCGAGGTACGGCACTTTGACACGGCAATCTTCGGCGAGGGTGGGGCTCGCACTCCTGCATGTGAGGCTTCATGCTTGGGAAAGTGCTTGTCAGCACGCCCTTTGCCTTGGTGCAAAGCTGCTTCTCCTCCGGCGACCTGGCCACCTGACCAAGGGCCCTCCACTCCTCCGCGCTCGTAACGCCGCACCAGTGCCACTCGGGGACCCTCCGATGCCCATGGCATATCCCTCGTGGAATCTCACCCCGCTACGCCCACCAAGCCCAGAGATGCCTGCCTCCGGACTGAGACTGAGACATTAAGTTTGGTTGTTCATTTGGCGAGTTTCTGCCTTGCATGAAAAATGTAGTTAAGCGCAGTATTGATAGCATACGTTCAAACAACAGGTACATGGCTGTCGCTCCGAAACAATCTGACGGCTGTTGGCCATTCGGAGCGTTGCGCTTCAGGAATCTGTTCTCCAATGAGGCAGGGTTTTGAGCGCTACCTGGCATGACAACGTGCGGACGGAAATCTGCGGTTCCATGCACAGCTGCTGCTGAAAATGGTACGCTGCCTTCATACTGTTCCCTCCCCCCACCTCCCCCCTTTCCTGCCTTTACCTCCACAACAAAAAGTGGCCCTCTGCTTGACACGGGACCCTTTCTTACTGTTGAAAGGGGTTTCGCAGCGCTAACTGCCAGCAGGGGTTGTGTACCTCTGGCAGCTCCGGCGAACCCTCTCTAGCCCGGCTGCAGGAGCCCCGGAAGTTGCAGGCCCTCCGAAGCCTGCAGGCACCCCGACGCATCCCTCTGCAGGATGCTCTGGGATCAGCCCCTGCGCCACCCCGCGCAATCGTGGATGTCCTCAGTGCGGGTGGCGCTGCCGTGCGCCAGGCGTCTTGCTCTCTCACACTCCACTTCAACCAATGAGTGGAGGTAGTACCATCGCGTGTCAGGTGCCGTGCTCTCTCACAAAAACTTTAATCAATCAGCGGAGGGCGCCATCGTGTGCTAGGCACCGCCTTGCTTTCAAACACTTCAACCAAACAGTAAAGGTGGTGACATCGTGCGCCGGGCGCCTTGCTCTCACACACTTCGCGTAGTGCATTACTTCACATCACAGCCGTGCACAGCTCGACCATAGGGCAGCGCTCCCCAGTGCAGAAGCAACTCGCCAGCCCTGAAGGATGGCTGGTCAGGCATTAGGATAGGGAAGCTCGGGAAGCCACGGCGCCCGAGCCCGGGAAGTTGCCACCCACCCGTAGTGTTGCCCGCTCTGTCTGTTCTCTTTGACTTGGCTCAAGCTGCTTCTGCTCCTGGTCACACTCCCGCTCCTCCTCCTCCTGATCTTGCTCTTCTGCTTGCTCCTCCTCCTCCTGATCTTGCTCTTCTTCTTCCTCCTCCCGTGGTGGAGGAGGTGGAGGTGGAGATTTCTTGAAGCATGCTCTTTTCCTCTTCCGTTGCTGCCGCTGCTGGCACCTCTCCTCCCGTTCCCGCCACTGAGCCTCCCGCCGCAGCTGCTCAAGGTTGCACCTCCAGAGTAGGAAGCTGTGCTGCAGGTTCCCAAGAAGCTGCTTCTGCGGCTGCCCGTCGTGATATTGGATCGACAAGGAGTTTCCCGTGACGGCCTGCGGTGCGTCCAACCGGAACCGGCAGCCCATCGGCTCCACCTGGCGGATCGCACCCCGGAACTGGCAGCCCATCGGCTCCACCTGGCGGATCGCACCCCGGAACCGGCAACCCATCGGCTCCACCTGGCGGATCGCACCCCGGAACACTCGCCGAGCTCGTGCCACCGCACCGCTACCTCACAGGGCATCCCGGAGATAGCGTATAGCCCGAGAACCTGCTCGGCGGTGTCCACTTCCGTGAAGTGCTGCTGAAGCTCCTCGCGGCTGACGCCTGTAAGGCTCGTCGCCTGCGCACGGGGAGCGTCTTGGGTACGCGTCGTCTGGAGCCGAGTACATGCACCCGCCAGGGAGCCCGTGGTGGTGGGGGCCTCCGGCGGTGGTCTCCAAGTGGTGGTGTGTACATATCAATGCATGGGCTGCCATATTGCAGTTCTTCTGAGGCAGTCTGGTGGCGAGTACACTGCTGGTTATCAAAGAAAGGCTCAAGGATCGGCTCAAGGATAAGCACACGTGTGCGTACGCATCTACCGTTCGCAGCTCTAAGATGCAAGGGGGATTGGGTGGTCTGTGGGTCGACCTTGTGGAGGCATTCCCTCGACCCCTTTTGCGCGGGACTGTCGTTTAGTAAAGTGGAAGGTGCCCAGTTCTCGAGGATCGACATCGCGTACTCCTGGCCAGCACCGCCATCGCGGACATCATTAAGCTCTAGGGAACGAGCAGTAAGCTTCACAGAAACTCCTGCTGCAAATTCTTGTCGCAAGATAGTCAAAGACTCGAAGTGCCGGTCCAGGAAAAAGTGAAACCCTGGAATACGCGCTGCACATGTGCAGCAGATGTGCTGCAGAACTCGACACGGTTGATTAGCCAGTCATCACGAACACCAGCGAGGTTGATGAGGGGAACGGCCCTTCAGCTGCGTTCATATGTGGCCCATATTGCATTCCTTGTTATCTTGTGTAGCAGCGAAAATATTTCGTCGAATTGGAGACGATGAATTGGAGTTGAAGTGTCCCTCGACGTTTCTGTGCGGTGTGAACAGGACGGGCTACAACAGTGACGGGTCACATTCACCTTGTAGCGCACTTTCTCGGAGCCCCTGTACAGTGATGTGTTCTGAATTTTCTCGTGTGCTTATGATTTCGGCTACCTGTACCCCTCAGTGACAGTACATTTTTACTCTTACTCCACGTTTGCAAGACTTTCGATCAGTAAAGTCACCATCTTCTAATTCTCGCTAGCACGCTATCAAAGTAACATCCTGTATAAATAGGAGGAACGTGCTTATGCTCGCCTGCGATGTAATTCGAGTGTTGTTCAAGTGTGGAAAGAAACACAGGAATGAACAGTGATGGACCGTGATAATCGCTCACGTGCTAGTCGTGTTGCATAGCAGCGGCGATATCAAGCCTCCCTCCAGTTAAAATTGAAGTCTACGCCTAGATGGGTATTCGTTCTTGCTGGGTGAACGCTACGGGCTAAGAACTTCAGAAGTCTTGACACGAAGATATATTTTGCACATGTGCCGTCGAGATAGCCACAGAAAGCACGCAGCTTTCTTGCGGCGCGACCTGACTTTGTCGGGCATAGGGTGTCATATTTCCTGAAGTCATAATTTTCGTCCTAAAACAAGATGTTTCCGTGCAACGTTCGTACCCGTGTACCAAGCATGCACGCGACGGAACCATGCGGTCCCTAAGGTGGCCCTAAGGTGTTCCTAAGGTGTTCCTAAGGTGTTCCTAAGGTGTTCCTAAGGTGTTCCTGTGCTAGTGGTACTCCTAGGTGTCCCTCACGTCACGCGTCAGGTTTCGCGAAAAAGTTGAAGATAATAAAAAATTTCCCGCAGAATTCGGCAGCCAATTCTTTCGCTAGTCCGACGTGGCCCATAAAATCCGTGTGTGTCGCGATAGTCCGATTTCACTGGTTCAGTTCGTGAACACTTACTGTACACGAGGTAGTTATAGCTGCCACGTCAGACGTATATGCTCTGGACTGCGCCTCCGGCAGCTCCGGCATAGTTGGGTCGATATCTCTATGACGGTCGAGTTTTTTCCGAAAATCGATACCGTTTTTGACTTAGTCGCGTAGACCTCCCACGAGTGCGAGCCACGGGCTGTCACCCCACTATTCTGCCACCACTCTACCCCCCACCCCTCCGGGTAATCTTGGGGATGTCCTGTGGTGCATTTGAGTACCTCGCACGCCCTTAGACCTCAAGGGAATCACTCCAGAGCGGCCCATCTGCTCACCCACCCACCACACCGAGGACCCCCTCTGGACCTCTATGACTAACCCCCGAAATTCCTGCAAACGTTTTGCAGGCTCTTCTCGCCCCCCTTAGCCCCCCGGCGTGCAAATTACCCCAAGGTGCCTACTTGACCCCTGTGCACCGAAATATGGCCATTGGGCCTACGCTACAACTCGCACAATGCAGATGAATCACTACCCTTGGGCTTCCCTCCAGAATTGGAGGGCAAACCGTCATAGAGATATCGCAACTGCCGCATTTGCATGTCGCCGTCGCGATGCCTCCAGTGCGGGATGTCTGCGCATTTCCATTTGCTTGCATATTTGCTTGATGATCATAATTGAAATTTTATTTGAAATTGTATACACCCATGCATCGTCTCCCATCCGCATGGCAGAAATCCCGTTGGATGCATCCCAACCGACATGCAAGCTCGACAGTTGCGATACAGGAAGCGAGTTGTGGGCAGATGCATTTCACAATTGCGCACCATGCGTGTTCGACATGCAGACGATGTAGAAGGGAGACCGCTAGATCGCATCGCGACATGCGAGCACGACGCCTGCAAATATAAACGTATTAAAAGGAAGCACACTGTGCCACTTGCGTATCTTTATAATTGTAGCATGTATGCGCGTCCACACAATGCATATAAACTCAGAAATGTCTGCACGAATTGCCACTGCGTTTATGCCGTTTAGCGACGACGGTTGTAAATACATGTGCGCCATGCGCAGCGGATGCAGTATCCGATGGAGCGTTGGCGCTGCGACACCGTTGGATAACGGATATGTCTATACGAAGTATATAAACTTCGTATATATATATACCCGCATGGTAGATGATCAATATTGTAATGCTCATGCAATATCTTTGGATGCGGCACATGATATATAATCGATATCCAATATATGCATACTTTATGTAATCGAGTATGCATATATGCACATGTTCGATATCGATTATACATCATGCATGCACGGCATGGTAGATTATCGATGTATGTACGCATGAAAAAATTCATTCTTCGCGAATGCTCGACTCCTTGCGATTACATTGCAGGCCCTGTGGATGCATGGCCAACATGCATACATCATGCAAACATGCGAGCTGATGCACGAATGGCACTATCGATGATGGAACATGATGCCAGCATAATGCATGTGCATTACTCGTGATATTTCGTAAGGTCAATATATGCGTATTTAATGTTTAATTATACATAACGATGCCTGTGACACAATCAAAAGTCAGCGATCGTCACAGCTGCTTGATCGAAATGACGATATATACCTAAATATACCTAAAGTAAGTAGATTATTCAAGAGTTTGACGATTATTCAAGTCTACGGTGTATGGTACGACTTTTATCAAATCTACGGTGTATGCGGGTACCATATCTTCAAATCTATCGCGTCGCGACCGCAAATTCTTTTCAGCAAATCTCCCATTTAATTACTAGTGACGACTGTATCAAAACCCGCTCTACGACGCTTCATATGTGTGTGTCAACGTTGAAAATATTGGAATTGGTAAAATTCAAGTTGTATCGAAAATACCTAGATGACGATGCATTGCATATAAATTATTGTCAATATCGAATGTATCATCATTGCTTTCGGTGCCTCTTCAGCTGTACAGTACACGTTTACAATTTATATCATATCACGACTTTCGATCCCTAGCCAATGCATGGAGTATGTATCGATAGCTGATATTATAAGGCACGAGCTCAAAACTTGTTTCCATATCGCAACTGCCGCATTTGCATGTCGTTGTCGCGATGCCTCCAGTGCGGGATGTCTGCGCATTTCCATTTGCTTTTATATTTGCTTGATGATCATAATTGAAATTTTATTTGAAATTGTATACACCCATGCATCGTCTCCCATCCGCATGGCAGAAATCCCGTTGGATGCATCCCAACCGACATGCAAGCTCGACAGTTGCGATACATGAAGCGAGTTGTGGGCAGATGTATTTCACAATTGCACCATGCGTGGTCGACATGCAGACGATGTAGAAGGGAGCCCGCTAGGTCGCATCGCGACATGCGAGCACGACGTCTGCAAATATAAATGTATTAAAAGGAAGCACGCTGTGCCACTTGCGTATCTTTATAATTGTAGCATGTATGCGCGTCCACAGTTGAAGTCTACGCCTAGATGGGTATTCGTTCTTGCTGGGTGAACGCTACGGGCTAAGAACTTCAGAAGTCTTGACACGAAGATATATTTTGCACATGTGCCGTCGAGATAGCCACAGAAAGCACGCAGCTTTCTTGCGGCGCGACCTGACTTTGTCGGGCATAGGGTGTCATATTTCCTGAAGTCATAATTTTCGTCCTAAAACAAGATGTTTCCGTGCAACGTTCGTACCCGTGTACCAAGCATGCACGCGACGGAACATGCGTTCCCAAGGCACGGGCCATGCGGTCCCTAAGGTGGCCCTAAGGTGTTCCTAAGGTGTTCCTAAGGTGTTCCTAAGGTGTTCCTGTGCTGGTGGTACTCCTATAAAGGTGTCCCTCACGTCACACGTCAGGTTTCGCGAAGTTGAAGTTGAAGATAATAAAAAATTTCCCGCAGAATTCGGCAGCCAATTCTTTCGCTAGTCCGACGTGGCCCATAAAATCCGTGTGTGTCGCGATAGTCCGATTTCACTGGTTCAGTTCGTGAACACTTACTGTACACGAGGTAGTTATAGCTGCCACGTCAGACGTATATGCTCTGGACTGCGCCTCCGGCAGCTCCGGCATAGTTGGGTCGATATCTCTATGACGGTCGAGTTTTTTCCGAAAATCGATACCGTTTTTGACTTAGTCGCGTAGACCTCCCACGAGTGCGAGCCACGGGCTGTCACCCCACTATTCTGCCACCACTCTACCCCCCACCCCTCCGGGTAATCTTGGGGATGTCCTGTGGTGCATTTGAGTACCTCGCACGCCCTTAGACCTCAAGGGAATCACTCCAGAGCGGCCCATCTGCTCACCCACCCACCACACCGAGGACCCCCTCTGGACCTCTATGACTAACCCCCGAAATTCCTGCAAAAGTTTTGCAGGCTCTTCTCGCCCCCCTTAGCCCCCCGGCGTGCAAATTACCCCAAGGTGCCTACTTGACCCCTGTGCACCGAAATATGGCCATTGGGCCTACGCTACAGCTCGCACAATGCAGCTGAATCACTACCCCTGGGCTTCCCTCCAGAATTGGAGGGCAAACCGTCATAGAAATATCGGGGGCCAGTCATGTCACGGGCATACAAATGCATATACGAAGTTTCAGAGTAATCGGATACGAATCGATATATATCACAACCGGTGATTATGCAATACGGCCCGTGTTACGAAAACATTTTTATTCTGTAACAAAGCTCCCAAGGGAATCGTGTTTCATCACTATATAGCACAGGCTGTTCGGCTAGTTTCTCTCGTCACAGGAATCCCTGTTTTTCCCCAACCTGCGCCGCCATAAATGTCATCTATATTGTCATCTGTCACGGTATTGTACCAACACCGTTGATTCTGTCATAATCGTTCCTAATAATATTTCTATCGTTCACGATTCTGCCAGAGAGATAACATTTACTGATTTTGCATTCTTCATCCACGATCTCAGATTCCCTATCAATATTTCTCCCAATATGCCGGTAATCTGAATCGGATCCCCCTTCCGTGGGGGTAATTGGCAGTCTATCGTGCCCCCTGGCACAACTCTCCCCCCCTTAGGGGTGGCTTTCTCCTGATGTCACCCCAGCATCTTCATCACCTGTATTCCTGGGAAATAACCGCTGAAATAAGGTTCTCGGTAACTTAGCAAGTATAGGATATACTGCGCGAGAATTCTGCATCCCCTGCTGATCTGGATGAGGCCCTAGTTGAGCAGTAAGGGGGTGCACTCCAGTTGCCCATTTACATGGACACGGAGTCTGCGAGGTACATTCCCGCAGTGGTACGCTGGGCGGCGCATTAGTCCAGATACAAGTAGGTTTCTTATACTTCTCCCCGTACATACAATATGAGCAAAACAAGGGGTAGGTAATTGATCCACTACAGGTCTGAATCGCAAAGCATTGGGATATCGCCCTTTTGGATTTTCCAGAAACCAATAGCGCGGTCTGAGATATTCGATGATGTCAAGGGTGCGTTCTACACAAGCATCTGCAGATATTAAATCTGGTGGTCCTCCAGTAGTTCGCGCTTGACTATATTGGGTACACGGTGGACTCGCCCATATTACATCAAAATATCCAGGAGGGTAATAGCTCCAATATTCCCAATCTTCAATTCTGGTAACATGCGTAGATCGCCGGAACTTATCAGAATCTAAAGATACTGTCTGTGCCTGAGGAAAGCATTCTGAGAAGGATCTTTGAACTGAGCCAGTGCCACTGAAGAGTACCAGTATTCTGATAGGTTTTACTGGAGCTGGCGATAACTCAGTCACATACGCCACTTCTCCAGAATCGGTAAAGTGTTGTTCTTCCCATGGAAGACACGCACTCGCAGAACTATTAGACATACCCCAGAACTGCGCTGATAATTGCTGCACTAATGTCCCACTGTCCGCTGTCATTATTGACGCAGCATGCTGGTGCCGTCGATGTTCCCTTCTCCGCGCAGCTGAATCCCTGACCTGCTGTTCCATTGCTAGGCGTCTCTCTTCAAAATCCCGCAACTGTTGTAATGGGGCACCGCGCTCTAACTTATCACGCGTTCTCCACTGGTCATGGGCTTTAGAGAACCCGGTCCATCGCACCTTCCATTCCTCTATTTCTTTGCCCCTGCTCACGCGTACGCGTCGGCTCAAGATTTTCTCTACATGAGCCTCCTTCTGTCCGTCCACCATCACTGCTTCAGGTGTCACTGTCTGCTGTCGCAGAGCGAAAGTGTCCTCTCCACCTGTGTAGGGTTTCAATCTGTGCTGCGCGAACACGTCATGCACTCTCCAATGTGGGGGCAATTTCAGTCTATACGCCACCGGTGCCCCTCTGTCTGCCTCAGGCATCTCCGCTGCAGATCGCTGTAAAAGCGTTCCGTAACTGCAACTGGACCATGCCACCGCTTGCTCAGCTTGCGGCACAAGGCTCTGTCCATCAACTTCTCTGTAAGATGTTTAGCCTCAATCCAGATCAAGTCACCTACCGCATACTCCCGCTGCGTGTGTCGCTGATCAAAAGCGTCTCGTTGCCTGCGTTGTGCTAGCTCAAGTTTGCTGCGTGCGTCCCGCAACTGCGACGAAAATCTCGACGCCCATTCATGTGCAGTCCCCACCCCTCCTTTTCGTTGCCCGCTGTGCAATTGAGCGGCCTCCAAGAAGATGTCAAGCTGCGACATGGGCGACACACCACAACATAATTCAAATGGAGTGAAGCCTGTAACATCATTACGCGAATCGTTGATTGCGAACTCTACGTTTGTAGCGTATAAGTCCCAAGACTCCGGATTGTCCTCCACAAACGATCTCAACATGTCCTCCACCACCCTGTTAGTGTGCTCCGCTTGACCATCAGAGCGAGGATTGTAGGGCGTAGTCATCGCCACTTTCACACCCATCAATCTCATCAACTCCTTCCAGAAGGTATCCTGAAAGCGTGGATCACGGTCACTGACTATTTTCATCGGAGCTCCATGTTGTCTCCACACCGTGTCAAAGTAGATACGTGCCACCGTAGCAGCAGAGCTGTCCCCAAAATTCATAGGAACCACATGTACCATTTTAGACAGTTTGCATGTAAATGCTACAAATGCGTCATTGCCCTGCTCAGTCAAGGGTAGGCCTGTGACGAAGTCCACTCCCACATCCTGCCATACCCGAGTTGGAATAGAATGCGGGTTCAGCAATCCATCTGGGAAAGATGATCTGGGCTTCACCGCCTGACAAACTGAACAGGAGGCAACCCATTCTCCCACATCTTGGTGTGCATTCCTCCACCAAAACCTTCGCAGAACACGCTCCAGCGTTTTATCTCGGCCAGTATGGCCAGCTGTCGCCGACTCATGCGCTTCGCGCATAATAATCTCTCTCAGCGGAGAGTCCTCTCCCAGCACCAACTGAAATCTTCCCGATGCAGTTCTCCACAGTACTTCACCCACCAGACAGAACTCTTTGGTGCGGCTGTGAGGAGCACACTTTACCTTAGTGCGTAGCTCATTGAGAGGTCCATCTCTAGTATATTCGGACTTCAAGGCTTCCAAGAAAGCAGCATCAGACGCTTCTTCCTGAGAGTCACGCAATTTGGCTGCTTTGCCTGCGTGTATTATGGGTACTCGTCCTCTTGGTTGACGTACTCTTTGTACTCGCTGCTTCGATGGAGGCGCATACACTACCAGCATAGGCTGCTGTAAATCGACTAATTTCCCATTGGAACCCTCCATCAATTGTACTGGTTCACCTTGCGCATCATGCGTGGGGATCACCTCCTCAATACGCATTCCTGCTCGCCTGAACAGGGATCTCCACTGCGGCATTCTGGACTGAATATCAGGCAGTAGAAACACAGCAGAAGTGTTCTCGGGGTCACATCGCCACTCCTGCACGTACTTACGCAGCAAGGCCTCCACTGTCAAGTGTTTGTCTGAGAACGAGGGTTCGCACCACACATGCATCCCTCTCCACTTCTCCTGTAAGCAGTTGTGCCAGAACCGCTTTACACGCCGATTGTTGCCATGCTCATCGCAACAGGCGTCGACGTCGAAGTTGCCATATTTAGCCTGAATACGGTCAAACACGTCCTGCCGCACTCGCATACCGCGCCAGCCAACTGCCTGGAACCGTACAGACTTCTTTGGCTGCCTCTGTGATGGCAGTGGAGCTTCTGCAGACTGTTCCTGCACTTCTGAGCACTGGTCTTCCTTCACATCCCCTTTCAGGGCAGAAGGCACAGAACGCCTGTTCTGCGGTTCACCCTGCTTGATCACTTTGGTGTTCACATCGCCTCGTTCTGAGGCGGCATCCCGCAAAGAAGTTTCTACATCCTCCTTCACTCGCAACACTTGGGAGCGGGGACTCCTCCTCAATGTGCGTTCCAGTCCACCCGACTTCTGCTGAGTCGTCTGAGTGTCCTCGGTGCGACTGCTGACCTCCGCGACTTTATCTGATACCCCCTTCACTTTAGAAGTGATGCGCTTGTCCAGCGTCTTGGATCTCAGATACTTCCCCCGACTTTTAAAGGCCAGGGTAGCCTCCATAGCTTTCTCCGCTATCTGTAAAGTGTCCACCGCGTGAAGATAAGCCTGCTGCTCTGCATGCCATGCAGGATAGCTCTTCGAGGGCCCCTCTTCGAAGATGTGGGAGGTGTCCATCGCAGCGAGCGAAGTCTTGGGTAAATCGGATTTGTCGTCCAATACCCCCGCCTCCTTCAACCCGTCTCGTGGCGACTTGACCACATAGTCAGGTCGGCGAGACAAGGCGTCAGGTACCAGCAACAGAGCCCCCTTCACATATTCCATACGGGGAACACCCACCTCCACCAAGTCCATGTACCATCTCGCCTGTCGCCTAGATAGCTCACGCCCCGGCTCCATTAACCACTCTAATGGGCGGTGATCACCTTGAAGCTTGAACTCTGTAAAAATCAAATAATGCCTCCACGTCACTGTACAGCAATGATGTAGAGCACCCAGTTCTCGCTCTCCAGTATGGTAATTCTGCTCTGCCGCTGAAAATTGTCGGCTCTCATATGCAATCACCTTCAGGCCATTCCCACAGTCTTGCATAAGGACCCCGCCTAACTCCACTCCGCTAGCGTCCGTCTGCACCAGAAAAGGAGCAGATCCATCAGCTGCCGCCTTCATATTTGGCAATGCCAGAATGGGCGCCTTAACCAGAGCAGCTTTCAACTCCTCAAAGGCTCACTGCTGCTCCGGTCCCCATGTCCAGGGTACATCCGTCTTGGTCAGCTTGGTCAAGGGCTGCGCTATCTCAGAGAAGCAGTGGATGAAACGCCTATAATATCCCGCCAGTCCCAAGAACTGCCGCACGTGGGTAACATTCTCTAGCGCAGGCCAATCGCGCACTGCCGCCACCTTATCATGTTGAGGTTGACACCCTTCCTTCGACAGAGTGTGACCAAGGAACTTGATAGAAGACTTCAACATTTGTGCCTTAGACTTCTTCAAGTATACACCCTTCTCGCGGCATGTTAACAGAAATGTGCGTACCGCAGAGTAGTGCTCCTCCACGGTCCCACTGGTGTAAACACACACATCGTCAATGAAAATTCTGACGAAGGGTAAATGTCCCAACGCTCGCTGCATTCGCCGTTGATATTGTGACGGGGAGTTCTGCAAGCCTTGAGGCATTACCAACCACTCGTAGGCTCCCATCTGAGTAGTAAACGCTGTCTTCTCCACGTCCTCAGGTGCCATAGGTACTTGCCAGAACCCGTCTACAGCGTCGAAGGTGGAGAAATGGGTAGCTCCCTGCATCTCGTCAAACATCATTTGAATATCAGGTAGAGGATACCGGTCTCGAATTGTTTGTGAATTCAGTTGCCTGAAATCACACACCAGCCTAAGGATATGGGGCTGTCCTGGCTTGGGTACCATTAAACAAGGAGCCGCATACGGACTCGAAGAGGGTCGTATATATCCTTTCTCCACCAGTTGTTCAATGCGTTCTCGTAGTTGACGCAACTCCTCCACAGACATCTTGTAAGGTCTTCTACAGGGAGGTCCTCCTTCTCTGTCCGGCTTGAGGTTAATCTTCGCTTGATCTTCGTCAGCGTGCCGAAGGTTTTCCAATCCAGAAGGTAAAGAGTCCCGCAGCTCCTGCTCAAACTCGTCGAAGAGGTCCTTGAACTTCTTCTTCCACGCTGCAGTGGCATCCGCATCTTGCGAGTCCTGCTGCGACACAGGGTTCTTCGGTTCATCGTTGGCGCCAGTAGGAATCTTCGAGATGTCCTCCTTCTCAACGGCCAAATCCTCAGCTTCCACCTTGAAAGCCGACTCTCCGGTTGTGGTCCTCGCAGCCATCATCAACCATGCGGGCATTGAAGAAGCGTCTCCCGCGAGTCTCCGCGTTTCCGCGGCCACTAGATGTTTCTTCAACTGCACCGAAGTGAGGAACACCTCGTCAATCAGCCCGGCACAATCCACATCTCCTCGTCGCTTCCCTTTCCTTCCTCCAGGGGCAGCACTGATTCCAGGATTACACCCGGAAATGGTAACCCTCTCTGCACCGCCTCCTTTCCTTTTGTTGGAAAAGGACACTGCACCATTGCCATCATAGTCCAGCGTAATGGGAGATAAGCTGCGTAGCCATTTCCCTCCCAACACCATGTCCACGGCGATGCCCAAGGGTAGCACCCGCGTAGCCATAGATTGCTCAGTATAGGTCCCTGTCGTGGTCCTGGCAGTGAACTTAGAATAAGCCACATGACCAGTCGTCTTGACTGAGCCATCCGCCAGGGTCACACGCATAGCGGGTCCACTTCGCGTAGTCAACTTGCAGCGTCTGGCGCAGTCTTCAGATACGAATATATCTGAAGCTCCAGAATCCACCAGCACCTTGACACGATGTCCCTTCAAGTACGCGAAGAATACCAGAAGTAGGGGTCCATCTGGATCTTGTGCAGAAGCCAAGTATTCAGTGGGTCCCCATCGTACACTACCATCGCTGCACACCCGCTCACATTTAAGTGGGTCATCATCATCTTCCTCATCATCATCCAATGGGTGACTTCCTCCAAGGTCATCATCATCCAGAGGGTGACTATCCAACACGGACAGTTGCGCGTCCATGGTGGTTGAAGGTGATACATGAGTAGTAGTTGCAGCATCGTTGTGGTCCGCAACTGGTTTCGAGTCTTGATCTCCCGCTGCCATCATTTGCTGCGTGAAGTTTAGGTCGTTATCGGGCGTGGACATCTGTTCATCCGCTGATGCATGCGTCGGAGATTCTGAAATCTCCGGTATCGACAATGGAGGGGTTGTAACACCTACCGGCCCTCCAGAATCATCGCCTTCAGATGGAGTATCACCTGAATTACTCGGTACCTCAGGCATATCCTCCGCAAACATCTCCTGATAAACTGTGGCTGGGTCTGCTTCTTGCTGCATCTCTCGAAATCGGTGTACTCGATATAAACTACACCATGTATCAGGAATTCCAGGGATGTCCCCCCCAGATCCTGGTATCCTGCCCGTATCAGATATCGCCGCTGATGGGCGTGCCACAGGAGATTGCAAGGATTCCAGCACCAGTAAAGTTCCAGAATCGTCACGCACAGAGAGGGGCTCATATCTTTTCCTCACACGCTTCCACCCCTCCAACTCCCACTGTCTGCTGCCTCTTGGCTTGGAAGTCTCCTGAGACATAGCGTGTAGTTGCTCTTCCATAGACAACTCTTCCCAAGCATACCTTAAAAGGGTAGCTAGAGGCATCGCCAAATCCAGAGCTGTCAAACTCCGGCTGCGATGTAACTCACCAATATCCACCACACCTCGCTGAAGTAGATTATCAACATGTGATGTGATCATGGATTTCCGGGTACATACCGGTACCACACCCCCTGCAGCGTGATGTGCGAGAGGTAGGTCTGCCATTGTCCGCATCATATCCAGATTGCTCCTTCTGTTTAGGAACCTGATTGGAATATTGCGTCGCCGCCGTCCATTAATAAGGTCCTTGTCCAGGTCCTTCTGTATGTCAGCAGCAGATACTTTCTGTCGCAGCTGTTTCCGGATCCGCTGCATCAGAGCCTCCATCGAGGTCGCCCTCCCCTTACTTCGCCACTGCCACGCGGGTAAACGCTGTGACTGTTCCGTCAAGAGGGGCGCGTACACATTGTTGTACATCCATGTGCCCAACACTGCAAAGTGCCGAGGCATAGGATCACCTTCTTCAGGTGAAACTCTCAGCCTACTGCTGAAAGTCAGTGGCGAGCTTGTCGCCACCGAGAAGGGTGATTCATCACCCTTCCTCCTCGGAGATAGTGATCTCCTCGGAGTTGCGCAACTCCGCACCAATAACCGCCAGCTGCTCGGAGCACCCTACCAAGGCCGCCAAGGATTCCACGGCCTCTCCATCCATCTCTGCCAAGCTCTCGATCTCCGCCTTTAGCTCGACAGGTGCCCACTCAGTGTCCTCATTGCGCGACAACGCCCAGAACAACGCCGCCACTTGTTCTCGGTTTCGAGCTAAACGAGGGGGTGCGTTTGCCTTCCACGCAGCCAACTTCACCGCGTCCGTACAGTCCCGCACCAGATGGTCGGGACTTTGACACGCGTAGCAGTTTCTCACTCGCTTCGGATAGGTCGGGGTTGTTGTCAAGGCCGGGGGCGATGGTCGAGCAGAGGTCGGCGCTGCAGCGAGCTCAGCGTGCGTGGCTGCCATCAATCGATGGGGCTCCCGAGAGCGGCTTCGGAAGAAGGACCTGGAGGGTGACGGAGATGTAGAAGGGGAATTCCAGGGGCGGCCAGTTCGTTCTCCACTTCTGTTGGATTGAGCCTGAGCCGCCTTCTTCTCCTTGCGCGACTCGATGTTTTTGGCAATCTCCAGCACTTTTAAGATTGCCTGATTAACATCACGGGGCGTCGCCTCCTCCTTCATCTTCTCCTCCCACACATGCGGCTCGGAGAGGTCCAGCTTGATCCTTCGTTCGCAGCTCCTCACCCACCTTGTCAGTGTAGGTGAGTCCCCTCCAAAATATATATGAGAACTCAGACTCAGAGACTTGCACGCATCCGTGGACGACCTTTGCCATAAAGTTCACAGTCTTATGGCGATTGGTCAATCGCGAATGGTAGGCGTCAGCGGTCTCGTCTTTCTTCTGACCGATCTGGAGGTCATCTCGAAGGGTTTGAAGTTCCGCCACTGGAAGAGTACTCACCGCCAGATCCCCCAGAAAGACGTCTGGATCGCTGTATCGGAGACGCCAGGCCTCCGATGTCCCAGAACCGCCGCCAGCCCTCTCCATATACTCTTTCTGCTCCGTGCCCAATGCAGTTTCTGTCACGGTCCATAGCACCTCGGAGACCGAAGATTGACGGCCCTCTCCCGCATAACAGCTCGCCTGAGAGAACGCCCTCAGTACCACCTTCTCGTTGAGGAGCTTGTGCAGATTCCGCGCAAAGGTCTCCAACTCAGAGATGGCCTTCTCTTTACTCAGCTTGTCCGCGGAAGGGAAGCGGGTCAGCTTTTCGACGAGGCGGTCGATGTTGCTCTGCACCTTACTCTCCAGATAGGCCGCCTTGTCGCCAGGGTCGTGTTCTCCTTGTCCAGGAGGACGAGGGTTGAAGACCTGGGCGTGTGGAGAAAGGCCTGGACGAGCGTGAGGATGTGGCGCAACCGATCCTGCGAAATGGGGACTCCGGTGTTGCGGCGCATGCGGTCCTGAATGCAGGGGATGTCCAGGACCTCCTGCAGAAGTTCCCGCTGCAACCGCGCTGATCCCAGATTGAACAGCGAGACCAGGTGGGACTCCAATGTTTGATAGTCCAGGTGGGGCAGCAAGGGCAGGAGGAAGTCCAGCAGGTGGTACTCCATAGGGTACAGATGAGTCTCCCGCTTGTGGGATCACTGCCGATAAGGACGTCGAAGTGTTCGCGGTGGCCACTGGAATACGCGTTACCATCGGGTCATTAGGTATAGGCGTATTGGTCAGGGCCACTGATAATGATGGCGCCCCGACCATTGTCGAGGATGGCGCGGCCGAAGAGGAGGGAGGCGTCGCAGGAGCTTCCAAGGCCGGTGGGTTTCTCTCTCTCCGGCACTCGTCCACGTACCACTGACTTTGCTGCACCTCGAACCAAGCTGCCAGGCAATCTCGATCCAGCATGGAGATCTGCTCTTCAAGAGGCCAGTCTGGGATTTCCATCCAGCTTGGTGACACCACCCCCCTTCCTCCAGGACTGCGGTGATACTCGTGTAACACCGTGTCCACCGCATCCTTGTTCACCATCATGACATAGGTGGGGACAGCGGGGGATAGAAGTAAGGCGGGGGAACCAGTTACCAACCCCCCAGCGGAGATGTACTCCGTGAGGGGCATACCGATCAACGTCAGGGCCTTGTAGAAGAGGTTGACGCCGAAGGGTCCCGTGGATGCCAATCCAGTAGCCGTGGGCATGTCAAACTGGAATTCTGAATACCCAGGAGGCGTAGGCGTCCACAGGCTCAACCCCTCCGCAGTGACTAGCATCGCCCTTCCCCGGTGCGATCCACTGTAACCGCCAGGAGGATAGTGTGGGGGTCCAGAAGGAGGTCGACGAGGAGGTTCAGATTGATCTTCATCATCTTCTCCTTCTTCTGCTCCACCGTCTGGGGGAACGCCACTGGGACCTCCGCCCTCCGCTGATCTCCTAGGTGGTGAGTGTGCACTTGTCACTCCCATCCCGCCAGTTGACTTACGTGGCGCCCCATCGTACGCCTTCTTGCGATCCACTGCCTTCCACTTCTCCTTCGAGATACGCCGCCATTGCTCCTCCTCAGTCCCAATGCTGTCATTCGCCACCGCTGGAGAGGAATCACTTCCATCAATGACGATGGTGTCGAGGGAAGACCGCCGCATCCTGGCCAACTGTCGACATGCTACACCTGATTGTGAGTCAGAATGTACAGGGTCAATACTCTCACGCAATTTTCGAAGCTCCTCCACCGACATCTGGTAAGGTCTTCTACTAGGAGGAGGATCTGCATGGTTGTCCATCTCGAACGAGACCTTGGCCACACGTCCTTCCGCCCGCTGCGTCCCCGATTTAGGGTTAGTCGAGTCACACACCTGATTCGAGGCTCCCACCATCTCAGTTACCACAGCCGCATGGTGCGACTCACTCAGGAAACCCAGCTTGGTCGCCAACTCCATCGAGAGCCCCTGTGGCTTGCTCATGTCATCCTTCATCGGGGGAAACTCCACAGTTAGAAAGCCCAGCTTGATCGCCTCCTCCATCGTGAGCCCCTCAGAGGACTTGCGCCTGGCCTCCTCAACTCTGGCGATCTGCGACAAGCTATCCTCAGGTGAGGGTGGTGGTTGCGATGTCCGCGTCGCTCCTGGCGTCTGACCTAGAGATACTTCGGCAGAAGGTTCTCCATCAGCGTTTCCAGGCTGTGGCTGCTGCGTCTTAGCAACCACCGCGGGTATGGATAAGGATTGCGAGCTCTGCGTCGCTCCTGGCGTCTGACCTAGAGATACTTCAGCAGAAGATTCTCCACCAGCGTTTTCAGAGTGTAGCTGCTGCAACTTAGCAACCACTGCGTCGCTGATGGTCTGGGTAAGGTCCGCCACCCCCTGTGACCCAGCCACACTGTGATCACTGCCCGAGCCCGAACCTGCGCGTTCCGCCAGCCTGCGCTTCCTCGCTTTGGCGTCCCTCCTTGCTCTGGATCTCTCCGACATTTCAGAATTCGATGACGACGGTGAATTCGAGTCATGTCGATAAGGAAGATCGTGACGGTTCCAGCTGTAGGGTCCCAATGCAGCCCTCGAACGTCGGCGTCTGAGTGGAGGATGTCCATCCTCACGCGGCAGTGCATACGATTCATTGCTGTCGTTGTCCGGGTACTGCGTCGCGTAGAACACCTCGGTGCGCCCTCGCTGTCCAACTTCCCCATCAGACTCCACATCGGGCGGTGACATCGGTACACCAGAACGGACCTCGCTGATCTCGGACGCCTCCGAAGCTGATACCATAAAGACGCCCGAGGTGGCGTTGCCCAGCTCCGACGCACGCACTGCTGACGCATCCTTCATGTCCTCCTCCGCTGCAGCTGATCCACCATCTGCTCCCGGCATCCCGTCAGCACGCACACTATCTGTAGCGTTTCCGTCATCAGTTGTACGCGTAGATAATGTGTGCGCACGCACCTCGCCCAGCCCCGGCATTCCGTCCACACGCATACTATCTGTAGCGTTTCCGCCATCAGTTGTACGCGCAGATAATGTGTGCGCACGCACCTCGCCCAGCCCCGGCATTCCGTCCACACGCATACTATCTGTAGCGTTTCCGCCATCAGTTGTACGCGCAGATAATGTGTGCGCATGCACCTCGCCCAGCCGCAACGACGGTGAGTGTTCCCACTCCACACGCATAGGCAGCGGGTTCCCATAAGGAGGTCGGCCCTGTGTGTACCAGCCTTCACCCTGATAGGGTGTTGGGAATTGAACATTCCTGAAAGGGTAATGTCCAGTCCAGGTGTGTAATGGTAATGGCGCCGCTGCATCGGTGGGTGCAGCCGATGGTGTCATATACTGCACCGGCTGATCCGCTGTCCACGGTGGTGGTATTGGCCCTCCTGGATATAAACTGCCGGGTGCAGCAGCTGGGAGGAAGTTAGCTGCTGCCATTGGTGATGCCCTATACATAGGGACTGCGAAGGCAGCAGGATCAGAGAACTGCGCACCATATTGCCCCGTTGTAGGCTGCCGAACATACCGTTCGGCAGTAGCAGCTCCCATGCCTGCGCCCGAAACTGCTGCTCCAGGATATCCGGACGATGGTGCAACGTGCCCTGCTTCAGAATGCGCCCAAAAAGGCGCAGCAGCAGCAGGATCAACAGCAGGTTGAGAATATGGTGCCACTGGCTGTGCTCCCGTCGGTGTGCCAAGGGAAGCTGCCGGCAGGTGGTGAGGATAATGGCTTACCGGAGGTAACCCAATATATACTCCTGACGAACCGACGGCTGAGGTGTGCTGTCCGTGTTGCATATAGTGTGCTCCAGAGGGCGCACCATAACCGAGATAGGGTATCTCGGCATTGGCTTGATAAGCAGGATTGGTCTGTGGTGTGCCCCTGAATATACCAGCCGACGTCTTATAAGTGTACACGTCTGTGCCACTCATAGCCCGAGTCCAGATATATATATATACGACGTCAACACAGAACGGACCACCCAGTAGGTTGTCGTTACGTTGAAAACAGTCCCAACCCGTGCAGGATGGGTTTGTGTGCGCCACACACGAAGCTGTTTTTCGTTTCCGACCACCAAGAATACTATACTAGAATGATATTCTGTGTCCAGAAAAGCCGTTTACGTTTGCTAGACGTCACCGTACGAATACCGTGTTGTCGTTAACGTTGAAGACAGCCTCGACCCGTGCAGGATGGGTTTGTGTGCGCCACACACGAAGCTGTTTTTCGTTTCCGACCGCTAAGAATACTATACTAGAATGATATTCTGTGTCCAGAAAAGCCGTTTACGTTTGCTAGACGTCACCGTACGAATACCGTACCCTGAGTATTGAGAGCTGAAGGAGACGACATACTGCATTCTACCGTGAGTTTCCGTGCATTCCAGATAATTTCCGTCAATATACATATTGTCCAGGTATAGTTAAACGTCGTTGCAGGGTTGTATTGCCGATCTGAGCATATTTTTCAAAAACCGATGAACGACATGTTTGACCGTCCACAGTGTGAAAATAAGCGCCGAACCTGTCCTGAACGATATATGATCTCTAGAGGCTCGTAGTCGTCAAAAATACTTTTCCATGGATAAGTTTGACATATACAAACGGAAAATAATGACTAAGAGCTCATCTCCCCCCCAGAACATACTGTGCGCATGGAAGTCGCTTACGCTGAAGAAAGCCGAGTGCTGTTATCCCGCGCGAATAGCATAACTGAAGGCAGCACTCGCCACATCTGATACCAATTTGTCACGGGCATACAAATGCATATACGAAGTTTCAGAGTAATCGGATACGAATCGATATATATCACAACCGGTGATTATGCAATACGGCCCGTGTTACGAAAACATTTTTATTCTGTAACAAAGCTCCCAAGGGAATCGTGTTTCATCACTATATAGCACAGGCTGTTCGGCTAGTTTCTCTCGTCACAGGAATCCCTGTTTTTCCCCAACCTGCGCCGCCATAAATGTCATCTCTATTGTCATCTGTCACGGTATTGTACCAACACCGTTGATTCTGTCATAATCGTTCCTAATAATATTTCTATCGTTCACGATTCTGCCAGAGAGATAACATTTACTGATTTTGCATTCTTCATCCACGATCTCAGATTCCCTATCAATATTTCTCCCAATATGCCGGTAATCTGAATCGGATCCCCCTTCCGTGGGGGTAATTGGCAGTCTATCGTGCCCCCTGGCACAAGTCACCTTTAATTTCAAGGGGTCTACGGCCACCCCAGGACCCAAGGGGGGTCGATTGGACCTCCTCAGGGCTTAGTAGATAAGTTATGATGATTTCCTACCGGGGATGCCGATTTTTAAGTTGGGTCGATATCTCTATGACGGTCGAGTTTTTTCCGAAAATCGATACCGTTTTTTACTTAGTCGCGTAGACCTCCCACGAGTGCGAGCCACGGGCTGTCACCCCACTATTCTGCCACCACTCTACCCCCCACCCCTCCGGGTAATCTTGGGGATGTCCTGTGGTGCATTTGAGTACCTCGCACGCCCTTAGACCTCAAGGGAATCACTCCAGAGCGGCCCATCTGCTCACCCACCCACCACACCGAGGACCCCCTCTGGACCTCTATGACTAACCCCCGAAATTCCTGCAAACGTTTTGCAGGCTCTTCTCGCCCCCCTTAGCCCCCCGGCGTGCAAATTACCCCAAGGTGCCTACTTGACCCCTGTGCACCGAAATATGGCCATTGGGCCTACGCTACAACTCGCACAATGCAGATGAATCACTACCCTTGGGCTTCCCTCCAGAATTGGAGGGCAAACCGTCATAGAGATATCGCAACTGCCGCATTTGCATGTCGCCGTCGCGATGCCTCCAGTGCGGGATGTCTGCGCATTTCCATTTGCTTGCATATTTGCTTGATGATCATAATTGAAATTTTATTTGAAATTGTATACACCCATGCATCGTCTCCCATCCGCATGGCAGAAATCCCGTTGGATGCATCCCAACCGACATGCAAGCTCGACAGTTGCGATACAGGAAGCGAGTTGTGGGCAGATGCATTTCACAATTGCGCACCATGCGTGTTCGACATGCAGACGATGTAGAAGGGAGACCGCTAGATCGCATCGCGACATGCGAGCACGACGCCTGCAAATATAAACGTATTAAAAGGAAGCACACTGTGCCACTTGCGTATCTTTATAATTGTAGCATGTATGCGCGTCCACACAATGCATATAAACTCAGAAATGTCTGCACGAATTGCCACTGCGTTTATGCCGTTTAGCGACGACGGTTGTAAATACATGTGCGCCATGCGCAGCGGATGCAGTATCCGATGGAGCGCTGGCGCTGCGACACCGTTGGATAACGGATATGTCTATACGAAGTATATAAACTTCGTATATATATATACCCGCATGGTAGATGATCAATATTGTAATGCTCATGCAATATCTTTGGATGCGGCACATGATATATAATCGATATCCAATATATGCATACTTTATGTAATCGAGTATGCATATATGCACATGTTCGATATCGATTATACATCATGCATGCACGGCATGGTAGATTATCGATGTATGTACGCATGAAAAAATTCATTCTTCGCGAATGCTCGACTCCTTGCGATTACATTGCAGGCCCTGTGGATGCATGGCCAACATGCATACATCATGCAAACATGCGAGCTGATGCACGAATGGCACTATCGATGATGGAACATGATGCCAGCATAATGCATGTGCATTACTCGTGATATTTCGTAAGGTCAATATATGCGTATTTAATGTTTAATTATACATAACGATGCCTGTGACACAATCAAAAGTCAGCGATCGTCACAGCTGCTTGATCGAAATGACGATATATACCTAAATATACCTAAAGTAAGTAGATTATTCAAGAGTTTGACGATTATTCAAGTCTACGGTGTATGGTACGACTTTTATCAAATCTACGGTGTATGCGGGTACCATATCTTCAAATCTATCGCGTCGCGACCGCAAATTCTTTTCAGCAAATCTCCCATTTAATTACTAGTGATGACTGTATCAAAACCCGCTCTACGACGCTTCATATGTGTGTGTCAACGTTGAAAATATTGGAATTGGTAAAATTCAAGTTGTATCGAAAATACCTAGATGATGATGCATTGCATATAAATTATTGTCAATATCGAATGTATCATCATTACTTTCGGTGCCTCTTCATCAGCTGTACAGTACACGTTTACAATTTATATCATATCACGACTTTCGATCCCTAGCCAATGCATGGAGTATGTATCGATAGCTGATATTATAAGGCACGAGCTCATAACTTGTTTCCATATCGCAACTGCCGCATTTGCATGTCGCTGTCGCGATGCCTCCAGTGCGGGATGTCTGCGCATTTCCATTTGCTTTTATATTTGCTTGATGATCATAATTGAAATTTTATTTGAAATTGTATACACCCATGCATCGTCTCCCATCCGCATGGCAGAAATCCCGTTGGATGCATCCCAACCGACATGCAAGCTCGACAGTTGCGATACAGGAAGCGAGTTGTGGGCAGATGTATTTCACAATTGCACCATGCGTGTTCGACATGCAGACGATGTAGAAGGGAGACCGCTAGATCGCATCGCGACATGCGAGCACGACGTCTGCAAATATAAATGTATTAAAAGGAAGCACGCTGTGCCACTTGCGTATCTTTATAATTGTAGCATGTATGCGCGTCCACACAATGCATATAAACTCAGAAATGTCTGCACGAATTGCCACTGCGTTTATGCAGTTTAGCGACGAAGGCTGTAAATACATGTGCGCCATGCGCAGCGGATGCAGTATCAGATGGCGCGCTGGCGCTGCGACACCGTTGGGTAACGGATATATCTATTACGAAGTATATAAACTTCGTATATATATACCCGCATGGTAGATGATCAGTATTGTAATGCTCATGCAATATCTTTGGATGCGGCACATGATATATAATCGATATCCAATATATGCATACTTTATGTAATCGAGTATGCATATATGCACATGTTCGATATCGATTATACATCATGCATGCACGGCATGGTAGATTATTATGAAAAATTCTTCGCGAATGCTCGACTCCTGCGATTACATTGCAGGCCCTGTGGATGCATGGCCAACATGCATACATCATGCAAACATGCAAGCTGATGCACGAATGGCACTATCGATGATGGAACATGATGACAGCATAATGCATGTGCATTACTCGTGATATTTCGTAAGGTCAATATATGCGTATTTAATGTTTAATTATACATAACGATGCCTGTGACACAATCGAAAGTCAGCGATCGTCACAGCTGCTTGAATTTCCGATCGAAATGACGATATGTTCTCATCTTCACCATTATTCAAGTTATAATGTATATATATAATAATGATATGTTCTCATCTTCACCATTATTCAAGAGTTCAAGTTATCATATAATATACAATATATCGTATATGTATATATATATATGTTCTCATCTTCACCATTATTCAAGTTATAATGTATATATATAATAATGATATGTTCTCATCTTCACCATTATTCAAGAGTTCAAGTTATCATATAATATATAATATATCGTATATGTATATATATCCTTGATGTTGTTCGACATTTTGCTCTCTCCTCCCGAAATTTGGAAACGAAGCGACAGCATCGAGCATTTGGAAACAGCATCGAGCAGCCCGCGACAGCCCGCGACAGCCGATTCAGTCGCGTTTTTGCGCGGTTCGGCACGATTGTTCTCTTTTGGCGACCTTTCGCATGAATCGGCTCCCATAAGCTTCCCTTGTGCGAAGGTGGGATAAGGCGAATGGCGTTCCCACGGTGGTAGGGGCGGGGTTGGGGAGGGATTAAACTTTATATTATACAGGGTGCGCTCGGCTGCCCCCCATATAGGGGTTGTTTTTGGCGGGTTCTGCCAAAGACCTCAATTTGACTGCTAAAATACCCCCTATCGGATGCCCCATCCCAGCCCTTCCCCCCTGACCCAAGGCATGCATCCTACTTCACCAACCCCACGGAGGGGTCACATGGGTAAGAAATATGACCTTTGGGTACCTCTCGAACGGAAGTTAGGACGCACTTTTCGCTTGGCAAATTACCGAAAACCCACCGCTTCCAGTCATGAAGGATACAATCGTGCCGCACAGGCCGCGCGCCCCCAACAGTCGCGCCGCCCATAGCCGCGCGATGCCCCGACAGAGAGCGCACCGCAACGGCAGATTGGGGGGAAAGCTGTATCCTTCGTGTTTCACTCTTCGCCGCCTACGTGGCACCGTGGGGAGTCAGTACTCTGTACCGCACCAGAATCGCCATCAATAGCCAGAGTAGCTCAACGGCAGAGCGTCGCTCGTCCGGTATGCGAGAGGTCACGGGCTCGATCCCGGCCTGGCTCACGTTTTTCGGGCTTCTGGTCTAGCGGTACGGTTTCTGTTTCCCCATGAGGTTATGGGCCCACCACGCTTCCACTGCGCAGGTGTGACGCCGGCAGCTGGCTGTGGTTGTGCCACGTAGACACTTCAGAGTGAGGTTGTGTCATGAAGGATACAATCGTGCCGCACAGGCCGCGCGCCCCCAACAGTCGCGCCGCCCATAGCCGCGCGATGCCCCGACAGAGAGCGCACCGCAACGGCAGATTGGGGGAAAAGTTGTATCCTTCGTGTTTCACTCTTCGCCGCCTACGTGGCACCGTGGGGAGTCAGTACTCTGTACCGCACCAGAATCGCCATCAATAGCCAGAGTAGCTCAACGGCAGAGCGCTCGTCCGGTATGCGAGAGGTCACGGGCTCGATCCCGGCCTGGCTCACCTTTTACGGGCTTCTGGTCTAGCGGTACAGTTTCTGTTTCTCCATGATCCAGCTGAATTCGCATGATGCCTACACCCCCAGATGACAGAAGTCATGCAAAACCCCCAACCCTGGGGGGGTCCCTTGGATTAAGAAAATCATCATGGCCGCCCCCATTCGATTTTAGGGGGGGATTGGGCTTATTGGTCAAATATAGCAAAATTTATGGTCAACACCAGGCAGAATAATGCCCTCGACCCTCGTCCGTCGGCCCAAAGGCCCTAAGGCGAACCCTGGCGGTTCCTTGGCGGCTGGGCAATGTTATATATTTATGTAGAGCTCGACAATGGCGCACGGGACCTATGGGAGTTACAATCAAATTGATCGGGAAAAAAGAGGTTACTCCTGACCTCAATGACGCTCCTATAAGGAGATATTATCAAATATGAAGGAAACATGCCGAATGCGTTCCGTGGACATTTTCCGGGTGTGTTCTCGCACCTCGATCTGGTCACCTGCTGGGATTTTTTCCCGGCGGCCCGTCGCGTCGCGTCGACCACCCCAACCCAACCTGAACCTCGCGTCGTGGGGAAAATAACCTATAAGTGCCATTCATCCGCATGCGATGGGGATCTACTACTGGGCCATACTAAGTCTATTCCCGATTTGATAGGATAAGGATTTAGGGAAATCATAAAAAATGATCATTCATCATATTATTCGCGGATAAAAAAACGAGCGAAGCGGGCATGCTAAAGTAACATAATCATTATAACTCAACCAATCGGAAGCAGGGTACGGTACCGTGTACACAATTCTGTTAAATTTCTCCCTCGTATCACAAAAAATCGTGATACTGAGTATCGCACATAATGACTACGATGAAGGCGACAGCGGATCTATAACTATCGCCACTGGAAAACAGTTCTTTCTAGACGATTTATGGGGCCGTCCCACGTGCGCTGTTCCGCGTAGCGTTTGCACGTAAATGTCTCACTTAATTTTAAATTTTAACTCAAGGGGTTGGCAGCTAGGGCGTATGCGGTGGGGGGTAATTGCTTTCCCCATTCACCCGGCTGCAAACGGTGAAGAATTATAACCTATCTACAGTGTTGACGGCTAATTTCGTTCTCGCATGATGCGGTTCTAGGTCATTTGATGCAATGTAGCAAAGAGTGGCTACAAGGTCTCTTCGCGTGCTCGCCATATCTTTATTTTTTGCGTATTTAGTACATAGCATCGGCGCCATCCCGCAGGTGCCCCGGTGCTCGAGCCATGAACGGAATGAGCTAATGAAGCGCATCTGCGCGTGTACAACCGTAAATATATGGTAGGCAAGTTAGCAGCAGTATGTTTAAGCGCACCGCTGAAACGGGGGTTTCACAGTGTGGAACGCGAGAGGTGTTCAAGCGGTTCGGAACTTCGGATAGCGGCTCAGATATGTCCCCCCGCTTCGATCGAACGATCAATGCAGACTGCAGACTCCATGACACCGCCGTGACACAATACATCATATTGACCTGCACACGAGCGTATCATGGTTTTCGCCGTTAACACGGTGTCATCATGACCAGAACTGTCGCCGCCGATTTGGCTCGTATGTGCATTACTCAGTGATATCACCTTCTACCGACGTTGTGGTCATATAAGAGGTCGGCAATACGGTAATCGTCGTTTCACATGCATCATGTGTACTTGCGTATATTCGAAGTAGTTCCGCCACTACAGATTTATATCACTTTATATCACGTATACATATCACCGATTTGTGTAGTATATGCATGTGGGCGAGTACTACCGAAAGATAGGTGCTCGCGGCCGGATTGATCACACTGCCTTTTGTCACCGGCATTGTATACGCCCTGGACATACGCGGTACCGGAGCTGTGGCCTGTGGGGATACGAGGTGACAAACACGTGGATATGCGGGTTGCTCGAGTAGACACCGCATTTCTCCCGATATACCCGAAAACGTAAAATTCATCAGCTCTGAGTTACCACATGCGAAAACAGTGTTGTTACTGAACTCTAACCGGATTTTACTGTTATTTAACTCGGGTACCGACGAGCGAGCGGGAATCGGAATATCTAAATATGAGATATCGGTCGATGGAGTTGCAAACTATATCGCCGTATATATCTAAATAGGCGCGGGATCGATACATCCTACTCGAGGATTCTGATTCTTCGGATTCTGATGTACTGCACGTAACGACCGAGAAAATGTAGCGGTGTCGCGATTTTTGCATAACGTACAGGGACACGTACTTACATCACCGCACATAAATTACACCAATTCGAAAACGGGTTGTCCTCTTCTGGCAACCAAATAATAACCTTAACGTTGTTATTTGAAGTTCATTGCGGTTTTCCCCACGCCAAGTTTTTTTATTGTGAGAACAACCTTTTTCACAACATTCTAAGACTGTTGTGTTATCTTGCTAAAGAGAGATTCCCACAACGTTCGTCCCACAACTTTAGGCGATCGTTTTTCATTCCATCAAACGTACCGTCGTATCATATACATAATTGCCGAAGCCATTCAAATAAAGTCTACGGTACCGTGCGCTCTTAGCAACTACTCATACCAAGTTACTAACATACATGCCACGAACACCGCACGACGTTCTTGGGCCGTATCGCCTGGCCTTGGCACACCTACACGTTGCATGACACGTCTCAATACATAATATACAAACCTGGATGCCACCAGGGTTGTCCATTGTCATTCTTAGAGGGTGTGGTTATTGCCTGATGCGGCGGAGATGGGCGACACTAATTCTATTGATTGCTTCGTTGTTGTTTGCAGGGTTTTCGACGACGCGACTTAATCATTATAGTTCGTTGCTTTATTCATAATAATGCGGTTTCCGCTCAGATTTAGCATTGGGATTGCTTTTTAATCGCACAGCAAGAGCAGCCGCTGTCTAATTGATTGCTTGCCGTTTCACACAACTAGCCTTTTCCCGGCAATCAATGAATGATTCATAAATTGATAATGTAGACACCGTATTGCATAAAGGACTGAGGCACATATCCGCGTTGTTCAAAATTAATATAACGGAAATGCTTACGATGTTCAATATCTACTTGTTTATCATCATCTATTTCGGATTCATGCAGTCTGCAACATCAGCACAACCCTACACATTCATTCATAAATCTCGCAACTCGCAAAAAGGGCAGTGCATGAGAAACCAAAACATGGTGTGGAGTTTATCGTAATTTGTTTTGGTTCTTTCGGTGCATCACGAAGCTCCTTCTGTGCATCACGAAGCCCTGTTAAAAAAAAAAATGGCAATGGTAGAATATTTCCCTGCTTGTCCCCACAAGTTGTATCACCCATCACTCCCGCTCCCTGCTATTTTCACTGACCAAGAGCCGCTGCCACAGCTTTTTGCACTGCTTCAGGGTCTTCTTGTGCTAGCTTGGTGACCTCCGAAGAAATGTATTCAATTCGAAGACGGCGCATGTATGCCTTCACATTCACCGATTCCAAGATTACCTGCACACCCAATCAATGACAATCATGCCCTCGTGGTATATAAAGTCATTCGCTCTCCTCTCTCTCTCTCAACTGGGTTTCGACTGGGATTCCTCCACGCATATGTGACACGTCCAGATGGGCAAGCTTAGAAAACTGTGCACGGCTCGGGTACCTGCACACCATTTCAAGCAATTGCAGCATCTAATAGGCACCTATATTGCACAAAACTCTGCATGCTGGTACACATGCGCCGCACAGAACTAGCGAATGCGCCCCACCACACCCTTCAGGGCAGGGGACTTGGCGCGTGCAAGGTAGACGAGCTCACTATTTGTCCACTGGTGAATGCCTCTGCTTCCCAATTGTCCTTGAGTTCTGTCACAGCCTGACAACCCCGCCACCCCCCACAACATAAGCGGAACGCTTTTCTAGATACGCAGATGCTGATAGACATCTTCGTGGCGAGTGCGCGGTAGGCACTCCTTAAGAAGCGATCGCCCTACATCCTCATCGAACAGGGCTTGCCCTCGCCCTTGTCCAGGTGGCGCAGCATCCGCTGTGGGCAACGTATGGTCGCCCGCAGCTCTCCACCGATCTCGCCTAGGGCGAGGGTAACCAGCTGCGCTTTCTGGGAAGGGGCAGGATATGCACGAGCCAGATCCACGACAATCCTGTGAACAGGATGCGGCTCCATGCACTCACGAGTTGTGCACTGCTGCCACACTGTCAACACTCTGTAGCTTCAGGTACCAGTAGTGCCAACGGGTTGCAGGCAACGGTGTACAGCTTCATGGGGTACAGTGCCGCTGCCGTGCAGCCTCGGCAGATATTCTGACAGCATGCAGGGCCGCAGGGGTGCTTCCTAGGGGAGCATGCCACGCGGGGAGGGTCCGCCACCTGCTGCTGCTTCTGCAGGTCGGCTCCCGGCCACATCTCTACCACCTTTCTCTTTATCGCCTCCTGTGTGCCCATCCAAGCATGCCCATTCGTGATTCAGACCGGCCTCAAGGGGTGGCGCAGCTGTGCTATGCTTCCCGAAAAGGTGAATAGGGAGCAGCACAGGGGAAGAGGATGGAGGATGGGTCCGGGTTCTCTGGTTGTGCCCTTCCTCCCCCAACCTGAGCTGCCTGTCCCCCATCACGCCTCCCGGCCGGGAGCGCTCCAGGGCACCGCACAGATGACGCGCCTGGGCCAGGCGGCGCCGCAGCTGCCGGGTGAAGAAGGTGCGGCTCTCGGCCCACGGCACTATCTCCTTGATCACTTTCTTGTGCAGCATCACCGCTGGAGTGTCATGAAGGGCTGCGAAGGTCACTGCCAGCTGGCGATACGCCGGCAGCAGCTGGCATTCGCGCGCGAGTCGCTCCTCCTCCGGCAGACTCGGCAGCTCCGGGTTCAGCCGGTGCATCATCTTGATCAGATCCGGGTCCTTAAACTTCATGTGGGCCATGCACTCCGGCTCCAACACCCCCCCTGCGCTCACCCACACGCGCCAAGAACACCGCCTAAGCTCGCCCACAGCTCCCACAGACCTCCACGCTTCATGCTTCTTCCCGGCCGGCCTCTGCCTTCCGTGGCGAGCACACTGCGGCTGGGTGCCACTCCCATCAGCAGCCTCGGGCCTTCAGCAGCTTCGGGCCTTCGAGCCATAGAGTTAGAGTCAAACGAATGCGCAAGCGCTCCAGGAACCATGCACTCAATCCTGGGAAATCGAAGGCCGAACCATCGGACGGTGTGACCTCGTGGCTATGAGGCCAGAGCAGTCAGAAACCGTGGTCAGAGCCTGGGTGTGTCTGCTGTGAAACCTCAGTGCCCTGGACGGCTCTGGAACCATCTTGGACCTCTTGATGGGTATCGACCCGTCAGACCATCTTGGACCTCTTGATGGGTATAGATCCCTCAGACCATCTTGGACCTCTTGATGGGTATAGATCCCTCAGACCATCTTGGACCTCTTCATGGGTATAGATCCCTCAGACCATCTTGGACCTCTTGATGGGAATAGATCCCTCAGATGCTCTAAATTGGGCAGAGGAGGGCTGTGCACCTCGACACAACTCGGATGCATACATCTCCATCTGTGAAGGGTTAATCGTAGGGTCGAGCACGACCCAAGCTCCACCTCGCAGCTCCGCCTCCTTTGGCAGGTACACGAACACCGGCTGCTTGTACACCCTGAGCCGGTCCACGATGTAGCTGCCATATTTCAGCACCTGCGCCACATTCCATAAACCCCATGCATGCCTCGCCCGTTTGGACCAGGTTTGGGGTTATATAAACCCCGATATAACCCTTATAGTTACATACACCTAACCCTGGCGCTCAGGCCGGATTTTGGGGGTGAAGTTACACAAGTATACACCCTGAAATAAGGGCTATATCAGGGATTATACTTAGGGAGACATACATGTATATAACCCCCGACATAACCCTTATATCGGGGGTAATATATACCTCCCGACAGGCATACATCCCCTGACAACGTTTACATCGGTATTCACCCATGACTTAGCAGTCAACAAGAGGCATTGTTTCATAAACCGTATCCATTTTTAAATGCAGTACGTTACGTGCTTCTGTACTGCGCATTACGTGTACTACTGTAGTAGATCTTGTAGCACTGCGCTTGGGACGAGGCAGCAAGGTGCTTAGCGGCGACGTCTCCATCGCGAGCACCTAGAAGCGCCACAGATTACTCCAAGAGCAGAGGTATTCTGATGCCCAAACACGTGCCAGCCATTCACAAATGCCCGCATCCTCACTCGCGCACGCGGGCAGGGGGGGCGGGCGGGGAGTGAGATGACGCCAGTCCTGCATCGCGAGGAGGAAGCCCTCGAGCTGGAATTGGGCAGAAGGGTATGGCCGCCTACCTCCCCAAACATTTCCCGCAGCCCTCCGGCGAAACCTCGGAAATTGGCAAAGATTAGCAGAGGCAACCCTGGTGTGCACCTCGTCCCCCAGTCCCATCCCCGCCCCCAACCAAAGTGCGCCTTCTCTTCATTTCGCGATGACCGGTCATCCATCCTCATGCATGCCCCAGCTGTCCGCCCTCCCACGCACGCGCCCCATCGCCAGGCTTCCTCCCAGCAACGGTGAGCATGCGCAGGCCCATCCCGTCGCCCACACTGCCGCGCATCAAGCACGGCATTCTAGCTCCCGAGACTGCCTGGCTACTCGACAGGGGCTGCGGGCCCCCTCTGGAAGAGCTGCAAAGCTACTGCGAGGCCCCCGTCCCCGGCAATGCCACATGGGCGATGCTGCAGCCCGCGGGAGGGGGGCCATGCAGCTTAGACTGTCCCAGGATTTCGAAGAGATTGAGCAGTCCGCGCACAAGCAGCCTCGTGGAGGGTCAATCCTCGGTCTCGCATATCTTGACAATCACTTCTCGCGTGCAGGGCTCGACGAGAGCGCATGCGCCATCGGCTTGAAAGCACCAGTACCATAAGTTCTGGGCCCTGTCTTGGGGGATGGACAGTCACGCACCTTCCCCGTCAAAGTCCGCTATGGAATGGGCGGTCTTCGAGGCGCTATCAGGGAACCACACCTGTCCCAGCGCGTGCGCCCTCGCCCCGCAAACCCCGCTCACCTCCAGGCCTCCACGCCGCGACCGCCGCACTTTGTCCGGCCGCGTCCTCCCTCCCGCATACGCCACATTCTGCCACCTCAGCACTGGACCCACCGCGCTGCCACCCCAGTCCCAGCCTAGCACTCATGCTTGCTGCATTGGCCGGGAGGACCGTGCACTTAGCCCATGCTGCCACGATCGCCGGTGCCAGCTTTGAGTGGCCTCTCGGGCTCGTGTGCTAATGGTCGGCGCACCTGCCCCGCCTGCTGCTCCACCTGCTGCACCGCCGCACTGTATGCCGGATCCGCCGGAATTTTCTGTAGCGCCACCCGCCTCCCCTCCATGTTACACAAGATGGGATGCGGGGGGAGGTCATTACATATCATCAATGTGTGCAGCCGGCTCGTCAGAGGGGGTTTGGAGAGCTACACCATTTCTCATATTGTGTCAGGTGGCGGAGGGCGCCGGAGTTGACACCGAGGTGACCTGGCGGCGAGACAGGGGGCGCTCAGGGTTGGGGTGGACCTTCTCTATGCTTCGGCTC
The DNA here is from genome assembly GCA_001247695.2 of Cymbomonas tetramitiformis. Classification (NCBI taxonomy): domain Eukaryota; kingdom Viridiplantae; phylum Chlorophyta; class Pyramimonadophyceae; order Pyramimonadales; family Pyramimonadaceae; genus Cymbomonas; species Cymbomonas tetramitiformis. The sequence continues at coordinate 35,685 of LGRX02025021.1, read as the reverse complement.
TCAGCAGCAATGATGCCAATGGGGAAGCCGCCGAGACGGGCGCGCCCCGTGATAACCGTCTTGCCCCACTCCGCCATGGTCTCCATGAAGCTCCCTCGGTCGCAGAAGTCCTCGACCATACCCCGAGTGTCATAGGCCTCACGCGTCGGCATGAAGGTCACCGGCCGCTCCACGGAATCCTGGCAGCCGCCCACCGGTGTCCCTCACTCACTAACCCTTCACCCCCCAAGGCCCTCAGACATGAGCCCACACACAGTCTGTGCGCCCCGCTGCTGAGCTCTCAAGCCGGCGTGCCCTGTGGACACGCCTTCTGCCAAAAACGGGTGGCCACCTCTCTTACGCACCTCCCTACGATGGTTGTAGACAACCGCGCTGACTCAGCGTTTGCCGCCGGACTGGCCCCACGGACTCCCGGGAAAGCCACAGCCGCTTTGCTGCCCAATTCGTAGGGCTCAAGCAGTCTGCTACTTGATCATCACCTTCATTGTGTACAATGCTTCTTTGGACTGTTGAATTAGTGAGAAGTGAGATGATGCGTTTCGTTTCTATGCGGCGATTGTATGGCGGAGACAGTGATCTCTGTGCTGAGCCTGACTGCAGAGAGTTGCCGTGCTGATAGCTCGTGTTTGAGAGATGTTCTGCTGATAGCTCTCGTTCGATGGATCTGCGAGAGATGCTCTTGGAGCAGGAGCTCATCACTCAAGGACCGAGCATCTCCGGCAGATCCATCGAGCGAGAGTTACCAGAAGAACACCAAGCACAAAATTTCGATCAACGATAGATTGCGGCCGCTGTCCATATCCATAGTGATCGCTAACAAGTACATTTCGAGCAAGAGCTATCAGCACCGTCCCCCTGGCTGTGATCGCTCCCACAACTTGGCGACCTCATTGCAGGGGGCGCCGCCGTCGACCGGATCGTCTTCTTGGACTCGCCACAAGTGAAGATGGTGTGGACAAAGCATTGGTCAGGGAGACGGATGCCTCCGAGCTGTTGAAGCTGATCGGGCAGTGCTGATCACCACGTGTCCATCGCCCGCCCTCCTGCGGTCAAGCAAGGAAACTATCCACCAGCTCTGTGTCCGGACCGACTGCCGGACGGACTGGCACGCACCTTACACCACGTCCATGGCAGCGGTGCTCCTTGCTTGAGAGGGACATACGCCAACCACCTGTGTCTCTCACCGAGCAGCCACTGGTCCCCTCATGCACCAGGAATCCGGGACATTTGCCAGGCCCCATAGATGGCGGGATGTGGCGAGCGGTAAGTTGCGATTGGCGTGACTGATGTGAGCTTAGGCATTTCTAGAGGCGGGGGCGCACACAGTGGGGGAGTGAGGCACTCGATGGAGGGGAGGGGACACGTGGGGGGTTCCGACTATCAACGGGAGAGCTGGCAAGCACAGGGGGGGGGGTATGCCGTCCTCAGGGTCATCAAATAACACAGTGCCCGCCCGCACGCCTCTCTGCCGTGCGATGTGAGGGGAGGCAGGCGCACCTCAGGATCGCCTCCACTCCATGAATGTCATCCGGCACCACTACATGTGCCACCCCGTTGTGTTGCATCACCTGCGCTCTCGCCCCCGCGTGCATCCCCCGCCGAGTCCCAGCATGTTCGCCATTCCCCGCCGGGCATACTCACCCTCTCTGGGCCAGGCCCGGGATGTGCGTCATCCTCCGCCCCTCCAGGGCTTCTGTCCGTCATCCACGGCCCTGCCCAGATGTGTCCGTCATCCCCGGCCCTTTCCAGATGTGTCATCCCGGCCCTGCCCAGATGTGTCTGCCATCCCGGCCCTGCCCAGATGTGTCCGTCATCCCCGGCCCTGCCCAGATGTGTCCGTCATCCCCGGCCCTGCCCAGATGTGTCCATCATCCACGGCCCTGCCCAGATGTGTCTGTCATTCCCGGCCCTGCCCAGATGTCCGCCATCCCCTGCCCTGCCCAGATGTGTCCGTCATCCCCGGCCCTGCCCAGATGTGTCCGTCATCCCGGCCCTGCCCAGATGTGTACGTCATCCCCGGCCCTGCCCAGATGTGTCTGCCATCCCCGGCCCTGCCCAGATGTGTCTGCCATCCCCGGCCCTGCCCAGAGGGGCTGGGGCACGGACTTGCTTGCCGGGAAAGTGCACAGGCCTATAATCCGGGGGCTCGCTGCAAACGACAAAGAGTCTTGCATACACAAAGGGCCGTCGCATGAGGCTGAAGGTGGAAGTGCTGGCGTGGGGAGGTGCGTGAGAGCAGGTGCGGTTGGGTGTGCAAGGGTGGAAGAGAGGACCGTTGCGGGAAGAGGGTGCGGGGATGTGTTTGTGTGTGTGAGGGCAACCCCAGCCAGGGTATGCGGGCGCCTACCTTGGGTCCTCCTATTTGGCTGTTACTGCTGTACACCTCCTTGCCCATGAGGCGGTTTAGAGCATGACAACCCGTCAAGATCACCGAAGCATCCTGTGGTCCGGGCGTTCCCATTGGGGATTCAGATGGTTGGCCCGCACTGTGACGAGAACCAGCATTCGTGGGCCGCACCTCCGGGAACCACATAAACTATTGCACCCAGCGGTCTGCATTCGTATCAATTTCGCAAACACCATCGAAAATGTTCGCAAAAAGTTCGCGAAAAATGCTCACGAATAGGCAGTTCGTATAAGTTATTACCGACTCGCGGATAACTGGCTGAGCGTAAAACCCTATGAGATGCTTGATTATACGACCTGTTCGCAAACTGTTCACGCGCAAGCATGCTCGCGAGCGCTTTGCGAGCGGTTCGTGGACGCGCTAAATTAAACTGACATGTGGCATGCTGGCAGCGCATCGAAAGCCGCCGAACTGCAGTTTATCCAATCTAGATGCTATCACCAGCGAGCGACGGACTGCCTGTCGTGTGAGACGTCTGTTGGCCATCTGTCGCCTCGGTTGGCATCGCGAGAACCCGGGGTGATGGCATTGTCTATACTCAAAGAGTCGATTTTCCAGCGCTGGCCGGCTTGAGCATGCTCTGGCACCCAAGAGGCCTCTAGCCGGCGAAAACAGACGTCACCATGGAATTCAGCATGGTCAACAATGGTTTAGTTTGTAATTAAAAGAAATCGCCCCCGCCCGCTTGCGAACCCGCTTCATATAAGTTTGGTGAAAATGTGTGCTCGCTTGTTTACCGCTCGTGGGTTTACTCCATATAATAAGCGTGTGATAAACTTGATTTTCCAACTTTCAAACACCCACATTTGGCTTCAAATTACTCCGTCGAGCAAACCCACGAGCGGGGAATGAACGAGCACGCGTTTTCACTGAATGAATTTTGGAGCCTCTCTGGTGCCTAGAGAGGGAGGAGGAGGGGCTTCGACGAGGCAGTGCCTGATGCTGGATGATGCGGCTCGTGAGTCTGGAACAGTAAGCTCCGATGCCTGCCCCAGCCCTCCTCACGCCTTCGTCAAAGTCGCACCAATGGCGTTGCGGCCCAGGGCGGGGCCACAGCATAGCCCTTGGTGGCGGGAGCTGGGTCTGAAGCGAACATTGCGCACCCGAAGCGAACACAGCGGCAAGCGCCGCCAGAAGGGGGCTTGAGCACACGGGGAGGGGACACACCTACGGTGTAACCCGTGACGTATGACAGCGTGAAGATCTCGCTGCGGGCAGCAGAGGTGACGGAGGCCACAGTGCCCGAGCCCCGCAGGCACTCCAACCCGACGCCTTTCGCGATGTCCTGCACCCTCACAGGGGGCACACCCACACTGCGGCTCGCTCCGCAGCCCTTCGCAGCGCCTCCGGGCAGGCTGCCGGCGGCCTCCCTCGCGCCTGCGACAATCGGCTTCCGCCGGGCGCTAGAGGGCGCTCCCTACCGCCCGATTCGAAAGCGGCGATGCCCTCATCTCCACCACCACGGCTGGATGAACCGGGAGACTCGCCTGGATGCGGACGCCATCCATCTTCAATCAAGGTCAGTGGCGTTTAGAGGGTTCTGACGGCGTTCACTGGGATGCACCTTGATGACGTGGCGCTTCTCCCCCTTGTGCTCGATCTCGGTGGCCATCACCTTATGGCACCTGGGGTGTGGCAGAAGGTGGGCGAGCGTCATCGGGCGACACAGGGGGGGACTCCTCCCGGCGCGTTCCCGGCGGAGCCTGGCGGCCAGTCAGCTGACTGACGTGGCGCAGGGCAGAGAAGGGACCGCCCGCACGGAGGCGCGCAGGTGCAGAGCAGCGAAACAAACTACCATCGCAGCACTATCGTCAATCACGGACCGTCGGAATCTTACATATCGTGCGGTCGACCACCGGCGTCCGATGCCAATGTCCGCGGCACGTTGCGCCTCGCGGAGCGTTGTGCGGGGTCCTTCCATGCTGCTGTGCAGGATGCTTCCATGCTGCTATCCCCAGCAATGCAGGGCTGGCCCCGTTGATTGTCGTCTTGCATGTGAGCCGTTGGATGCCGCCTTGCATGTGAGCCGTTGGATGCCGCCTTGCATGCAAGCGGCCCGTTAAGACCCATCTCTCCACCCTCCGGGCATTCATTCCACTCCATGTGTACTCCCCCTCGAACCCCTGAGTAGACTTCATGTGAGCGCCCTACAACCCGAACAGCCTACGGAGGGCCCGGAGCCTCCACAATGTGGCGCCATATGCCACTCCGCAGCAGCGTGTCAAGGGCAACTCCCATTACTACCAGGCATGGGGGGCAGCCCCTGACACACCACTATCCCCTGGTGTGGGGCTCGATACAGGCCACTGGGGCTCCTCCGTGACCCCTGGAATACGCCTGCACTCTATTCCAGCTCAAGAAGTCGCTTACCATCGACGCCGTAGTATAATCATAGTTCGGTGGCTATACATATAGGGGCGACGAGATGCGCTTAAATAGGGGGGGGCGAGATGCACTTGTATACGGCGTCTCGGCTCAAATGGGATCACTAGAGGGGGCGGTCGATGACGGCTCTGCCAGCCGACTCGAGCCGCTTATTCCCCACAGGCACGGACTTGGGATTCATGGTCGGACCGACCGAGCACATTGCAGAGAGACCGGCAATAACACCGCATCTGACGTGCCTCGGATACCTCAGTGACCACCTTAGATGCTTCAAAAGTATCCAAAGAGGGTCCAAAGAGGGTCCCACGAGGGTCCAAAGAGGGTCCAAAGAGGGTCCGAAGAGGGTCCAAAGAGGGTCCAAGAGGGTCCGAAGAGGGTCCAAAGAGGGGTCCAAGAGGGTCCCACGAGGGTCCAAAGAGGGTCCAAAGAGGGGTCCGAAGAGGGTCCAAAGAGGGTCCTAAGAGGGTCCCACGAGGGTCCAAAGAGGGTCCAAAGAGGGTCTGAAAGAGGGTCCAAAGAGGTCCGAAGAGAGGGTCCGAAGAGGGTTCAAAGAGGGTCCCACGAGGGTCCCACGAGGGTCCAAAGAGGGTGCGAAGAGGGTCCGAAGAGGGTCCAGCTAAGGCCGGAGGGCCGCGAGTGACCAAGGCGAGCGCGGGGCCCCACGGTGCCGCACCGCTTGATGCGCTTGTAGTCCTTGTCGCGGAGGTAGAAGTACTTAGAGCCTTTAGACAAGTCGTTGGCGTCGTGCCACTCCACCTGCACCCAAGCCTTGAGCATTTCGTCTAGTGACACCCGCGCCCCGCTATTCGCCGAAATATACACCACCGGGACGCCCTCCTTCCGCGCCAGGTTGAACGCCTGGGCGCACCCACCCGCCCCCGCTTCTCACCATGGCTTCACACTGAACGGCATGAGATCGGCCAACAAAAGCCAGCCCACCATCATCCCGGTGGATGTGAGAAGCAAATCAAGAGCAGGGCAGGGCCTTGATAAGATACCACAAACGCATACATATTCCCAACCCAAATGCAAAGCAGCATGGAAAGATGATACGATGTGACCGATCGTCGCCAAACAACTGTTGGTCTCTGGGTTACGGAGTAAGTCACCATGGCAAACAGTGGCGTCGGGCAATCGCTTCACACTTGCACTTAGTTTTGCGCATCTCGCTCCGCGCATTCCATTGAATGAGCGATTGTGTGCCACTTTGTGCGAATGAGGTGCGGCAAGCCCCAGGTGCGCGGAAGGGGGGGCAGCGGGCCTCACCCCTTCGTACATGGCGTGCTCCTCGAGAGACAGCGAGCCGTTCATGTGTGTGATATCGTTTGCCACCAGGATGAAAGGCCGGCCGTCTGGATATTCCATCGTCTGAATTTGGCACTTCCAAACCACCACGCCCAAGTCGTTGCAGCCGACTGAGCGGTCTATCTGCTCCAGAGTACCCTGTGTCCACTCTCCCTCGCCCCATCCGCCACATCACCCACATCACATCGCCTTAACACCTGGATGTAGACTGTGCTCATGGTGAAGGGTGGGGGTGCGGGAGGGGCCCACCTGAGAGTTGAGGACGAGTTCGTGCGAGGTGAAGGGCTTCACGCGGGAGCTCTGCGTGGTGGCCATGTTCTCCGCGTGGTACTGGAAGATGTCCACGAAGTCGTACACGTACGTGGTGCCGCTGTTCTGCGCGGCCATGCGCTTGCGCTGGATGCGGTTCAGCACCGGGTACGGCAGCGGCGGCTTCTGATCCACGTGGAACTCCACCTGCGCACCCCGCCGCGCGCTCCGCCCGCTCACGCCCTTCAAATGTATACGAGGGGGAGAAGCTTCTTCTTCCAGGCCCTGGCGCTTCCCCGTGGACAGCTCCTCAGAGGGGGGCCAATACGCGCGGGTGTGCTGACTGGCGCGGGCCACTAGAAGTCATGCGCGGAAACGGCGGGGCAGACAGCTGGCAGCGATGCAGGCGTGTGGCAATGAGGTAGACAGCTGGCAGCGATGCAGGCGTGTGGCAACGAGGTACACAGCTGGCAGCCATGCAGGCGTGTGACAACGAGGTACACAGCTGGCAGCCATGCAGGCGTATAGCAAACGTAGACAGCTGGCGGCGATGCAGGGCGTGTGGCAACGACGTAGACAGCTGGCAGCGATGCAGGCGTGTGGCAACGAGGTAGACAGCTTGGCGGTGCGATGCAGGCAGGTGGCAACGACGTAGACAGCTGGCAGCCATGCAGGCGTGTGGCAACGAGGTAGACAGCTGGCAGCGATGCAGGCGTGTGGCAACGAGGTAGACAGCTGACAGCGATGCAGGCGTGTGGCAACGAGGTAAGACAGCTGGCAGCGATGCAGGCGTGTGGCAACGAGGTAGACAGCTGGCAGCGATGCAGGCATGTGACAACGAGGTAGACAGCTGGCGGCGATGCAAACGGCTCGGATGGGTGTGTATTGCTCAGTTCAAAGATCAGGCAGCTAGTCCCTCGAGAGGGTGGAAGGGCGAGGGGGGTGGCTCGCTATGCGCTGCTGCCCGCACAATGAAGTGCTGCTCAAGAGGCCCGGTCGACATGTGATAGCATGACGCCGGTTCCTCCGTCATAGGACAGCTCCGAAACTTCAAGCCGATCCTTGGCATTAAGGTTACTGGCTTAGCCCAAGGTTTGGGGCGAGGTGGAGCCCCCTAACCAGGGCATCGGGCGAGACACTGCGGTGGCGGGGACATTCCATCAGGCATGCCCTGTGAGCGAGCAAGAGGGTGAGGCAGTGCACTTTGGAGGCAGGAACCTCCCTGCCGGGGGTGGGCCTCACACCTTGAAGTGATAACCGGTCGGGTTGTACGCCACTAGCCGCCCGGGGCCCACCTTCACCTCGATCCATGCAACTCTCAGCCGACGCAGGTCGCGCCGGCACTGCTCCAGGAGTCCCTGCAGCACCGCCACCGCGCCGCACACGCCCCTTCGCCGGCGGCATTCCTCGCCGATGGCATCCAATGAATCCCCCACCTGGCTTGGCAGCGCTCACCGAAGCACTCCTAGTGCAGCCCCAGATTGCCTCCAGCAGTGGCTTGTGTCCCCCCTTGGGGCCCTGTGCTGAAGGCTTCCGCCTTTCGCCCTCTTGGGCTGAAACAGGCATCGAGACCTCTACCACCGTCCACTGCTCCGGCCCTTCGCGGATCGCGGATCGCCCCGCTTGAACGCCCATAAAGCCCCCATGGTGCGAAGCGCCGCAATCTTGGCCAGCTGCAAGCAGGCCGTGCTCCGCAATCTGGGAACCGAGCTTGGGAATTGCTATGGCAACCACTCGCTCGAGCAAGGAGGCACATTCAGGGGAGCGCGGAGGGCCCTGCAGGGGACGCATCCGGGGGAGCGCGGAGGGCCCTGCAGGGGACGCATCCGGGGGAGCGCGGAGGGCCCTGCGCTGATTTCAGGGGAGCGCGGAGGGCCCTGCGCTGATTTCGCGACCAGTGTTGAGCAGCGGGCCAGTGTCCGAGAACAGGGACATGGCTGAGCCGGGCGTGCACCGCGCTGACGCAGGGCCCACGCGCGGCCGCACCTCGATGGTGCGCTGCACGGCGGGGACGTCGTCCGCAGTGGAGTGCACCAGATGCACGAACATGTAGTTGAAGGCGGTCTTCTTCTGCCCAATGGCCAGCTCCATCTGCGCCATCAGGTCCGCGAGCACCCGGTCCTCCCCCATCACATCCGCCACCTCCGGCAGGCTGTCCTCGGCTGCGGCGGGGGCGGCCCCGGGAACTGCGCCCTGCGCCTTTGGTGAGGTCGGCGGACTGTTGTACTTGGACAGGAAGTTCTGAAGCCGGCTGCGAGTGAACTTCCCGCTGTGCGTGCGATTGTCCGGGGACAGCTTCTCCGAGTGAGGGGAGTCCTCAGAGTCATTCCCACCTGTCCACCACCCGTCCCACTCCCCCAATCCGCCGGCCTGCCAATTTTCATCCACCACCTCCCACTCCCCCCCAACCGCCGGCTCACCATCCACCACCTCCCCACTCCCCCCAATCCGCTGGCTCACCATCCACCACCTCCCACTCCCCCAATCCGGCTCACCATCCACTCTCACCTCCCCACTCCCCCCCAATCCGCCGGCTCACCATCCACCACCTCCCACTCCCCCCAATCCGCCTCGGCTCACCATCCACCACCTCCCACTCCCCCAATCCGCCGGCTCATCCACCACCTCCCACTCCCCCAATCCTCCGGCTCACCATCCACCACCTCCCACTCCCCCAACTGGGCCGGCTCACTACCATCCACCACCCCACTCCCCCAATCCGCCGGCTCACCATCCACCACCTCCCACTCCCCCAAATGTCCACCGGCTCACCATCCACCACCTCCCACTCCCCCAATCCGCCAGCTCAACATCCACCACCACCTCCCACTCCCCCCAATCCGCCGGCTCACCATCCGTGGGATTGAGGCGCCAAGCTTCGGGCCTGCCGTGGGTTCGGGCCGCTGCGTTGAGTTGTTTCTGACACATTCTCCTGCATGATGGCCCGTAGGGGAGGTGCCTGAATCTGCATTCAGGGATGTGCAAGTCTCAACCCGTCCCTCCCCCCGTGCACAATTCCCCCTCCCCCCTCTGTACACATGGCGCGCATCGAACGCGACATTAGCGCAATTGCCAGCGCTTGGCATATTTCTCACTTCTTTAGATGGTCCCCTATACCCTGCCGTAGGATCCCCGGACATTCAGCCGTGCGCCTGCATCCTGCCGTTGGATCTTCGGGCATTCAGCCATGCGCCTGAATCCCGCCGTTCAATCCCTGGACATTCTGCATCCGCCGGCAGGTGTACCTTTGGGTCCAATGAAGAGAAGCTTGTCATAAATGATGCACCGCAGAAAGCATCGGCAGTCGCGGCCCTGCACCCCACACATCAGCCCCTCCCTCATAACCGCATCACCCCGTGCATCACCTCCTCATCCACTCCGCATCAGCCCCCTCTCCCCACCCGTTCATCAGCCCTCACATCAGCCCCTCCTCGCTTCCCAATCACCACAGCAACCCTTCACATGTTCTCACGTCCCACCGCACAAGCGACCCCCACACAAGTGACTTTGACACTGTGACATCTGCGGCTATCTGCCAATGACGGGCGAGCCGGAGCTAGATCTGCGGGCACCTTGGTTTGCTGGGTCTTCTGCTTCTCGGTGCCGTAGAAGATGACAGTGCGGTAGGCGGTCTGCAGCACATAACCCATGCCAGCTCAGCGAATGAGAAGGGGATCGTCGCGCACAGATATCCCCAGCGCCAGGACGGCATAAATGGACCGATCTGCGAGAGAAACTCCCACCGAGGGGCGGAGCCATCCCCCATCCCTACCCTCGGGGGACGGCTCCAGCCAAGTCCTACACCGTCGTGCCCATCTACACGCTGAAGGGAAGCGGTAGGGGGATAGGCCAGCTGCGGAAGGAATGGGGGTTCGCGGAGCCGGGCCAGGACTGCGCTGCACGCGCGCACGTCCAAGGAGCCACTTTTGAGCGAAACAGAGTCGCGGAGACTATCAACCCCTACGCCCCGGACCAGGGTGTCTTTTGCGTCTTCATCTCTTTTGAGTGAAACAGCTTGATCTCCAAATGGAGGGCCCTGGCGTCCTAGCCTCGCAAAGTGGAGACGGTGGGGGGAGGGGGGACCTTGTTGAAGATGGTTCGAGGGGGATCTCAAGGCTGCGGTTCTGCTCGTCCGAAGCGGACACCAGGTCCATGTCGAACATGGACAGGCGGTGGAGCTCGCAATGCGCCGACACAATGGGCATCGTGTGGCGGAAGTTGCGGTCCTCCACCCAGCCTGGACGAATGCGCCCCCCACGCGCCCACCCTTCACCCACATGCGATGCTGCGAGGGGGTGGCGCGCCACCTGGAAGAAAGGGCGGGCAGCTTTGCGCCCACAGCCGGCCTCGAGGGAATGGGCGAGCCAGCCAGCCTCCGGACATTTGTCTCGGCCAGCAGCCGGCCATGCGCGGATGGGTCAGTGCTGTTGCATTGACGGAGCTTCATGACGAGCGCGGTGGAGGCAAGCCGGTCGGCGACACAATGCGTCGCGGTTGCGGCGGGCGGCACGGGGCGAGTGCGAGTGGTCGAGCGGGGGTTGATTGCCGGGCACAAGCCGCACCGGCGCCCATCTTCTCGAAGCGCAAGAACACGACTGGCAGGCTCGGCTCGACCAGCGTGAATGCCACGTTGTGCACATCCGATGAGATGCGCTCGTCCGTGTCCACCGTCACAAGCATCTTCTCCATCATCTTTGACAGTTCGTCCCGCGACGAATCCTGCAGCTCCCCTTGCCCAGGCTCGGGCGGTCAGAGGGATGGGCAGCCAGGCGGAGGTGCCGTGGGAGGCGCGTGGCTGCCATCCTAGTAGGGCGCCCATGGCGGCACTCTCACGGGAACTGGAGGTCTAAACGCACTTCTGTCATGTCAGGGTAGTGTACGAGAAAGCCGATGGTGTTGTAGTGGGTCTCGGCCACTTGCTTCTCGAGCACATCCTGCACCTCCGCGAGGCCCCTCACGATGTACATGCTTGTTTGCTGTCGCCCGCCGCCTCACCACCCCCCCCACCACCCCACTCACCATACACTGAGCCCCGGGGTGGGCATTGTTGGTACCGCCACCGGAGCGCTCCTGCAGGTGCACAGCATGCACCCGAGGGGGGGCTTGGGTCTTTGCTCTGGGGTGCACCAGAATGTCAATGTCGCTGCGCATCACCCCGTTCTCCCCGGCCGCGACAATGGTGTCGTACACGCCAAAGATCTCATAGGTGTGCTTGATGGCATTGCTGGCAGCGGCAGGCCGGTCCTTGTTGAACATCGTGTACAGCACTGACGCGGGCTTCCGCACCTGCCGCCACCCCTCGGCTCCCGCCCCATGAAACTGCTGGGAGCGGGGCGAGGGGCCGGGAGGAGCGAAGCCCGAGGGAGACAGATTTCTCGCCAAGCAGCTTTGGCGGGGGAATGGTTGCTTATTGCACGAAGCGCACGCCGCACACAGCACGCTGTCGGGTGCTCAGGTGCTGACGCGTGAGTGGTTGGGCTCCGCAGCCTGCACGAGGAGGCGCCTTGCTGGCCCGCAACCATGGCGCCCATATCACGCTATGCGGCGAGGGCGCACCACCGAGGCCGCCTCGTTCATCTCGATCTCGCGCAAGATGCTGTTGCTGATGCGCCTGAGCCGGTTGAAGAGCTCGCGCTTGCGGGCAGCGCCGGTCAGCAGCGAGCTCTCGAAGCTGTGCTCGCTGTCGGAGCGATCGTGGCCATTCTCGCTGGGCGAGCTGGGCGAGCGGGGCGGTACTCCTAGCGCCATGTCATCCTGTGCCGGTGACGCCCGAGCCCCGCCGCATTTGCTCCACACACCGCACGAGTCGAGGCGCGCTTACCAAATGGACACGCTGCCCCGGTCATGATCGCCGGAGCCACAGTGCAGACAGGGTGGGTAGCATTCAAGCAGGGGATGGGGTGGCGCACTGCCTTTTCTGGGGAGAGGGGGGCGCAAGGGGACGTGGCAGACATGGTGATGAAGTCGCAGAGAGGGGGGCACGTGAAGGGGCACCTGAGACTTGGCGGTGTGACCGTGAGCGGGGTAGGTCAGGGAGGACGTGGAGCGGTTGGCAAGGAGCGCGGCAAGCTCAGCCCGGGAGTTGCACAGGGACGTGGTGAGGAAGCTAGCGGACAACGTCCGCCTCTGCCCGTTAGCGCCGCGCTCCTCTCGGCCCCGTAGTGCCTTCATCCGCGCCTCCTCCACCTCCACAGTGCGCTGCAGCTGGTCCATGGCTTCGGTCATGGAGCTCTGCCCGCCGCCCCGTCTCCCCTCACCCGTCTCCTCTCACCCGCCTCCTCTCACCGTACAACTCAACGCCTCCTCTCACCGTACAACTCAACGCCTCCTCTCATCGTACAACTCAACGCTCCTCTCACCGTACAACTCAACGCTCCTCTCACCGTACAACTCAACGCCTCCTCTCGCCGTACAACTCAACGCCTCCCCTCACCGTACAACTCAACGCCGACGTCTGCGCTGTGATAAAGTTCTGGGAGATCGCCCTTCACCAGCAAGGCGCTCTGCAACACTCGGGTCTTGAAGCCCAAGGAGAGGTGCAAGGGGGGCGCTGGCAAGACATAGGCACTAGAGGGGCCTGGGGACCCAAGGAGAGGTGCAAGGGGGGCGCTGGCAAGGGGCCCTGGGCCCTAAGCACGGAGTCAGCAGTACGGAGGCGTGAGCGCGCCTTCAGGCTCTTCCACTTCCGCGCCGAGTAGCGGTTCACACCCTGCTGCTTGATGATGATTGCTTTGGCCTGCTGCTGGATCTGGGAGTACGCCTGTGCCACCCCACACCACGGCATCTCAGGACCCGCGCGCTCCTCTCCCCACCTCCGGAGCTTCCAAGCTGCAGCTTCCAAGCTGCCGCTTCCGAGCTGCTGCTCCGCGACTGGAGGCCACTCCAGGCAGGCGGCGGGGGCGGAGGGAGCGCGGAATGCGGGGCAGGGGATCGGGGGCCCCGTGGGCGAGCGCAGGGACGAGGCCGGCACCTTGCCCTGGGTCTCGGCGAGGCGCATCAGGAGCGCGAGGCAGAAGTCCACCTCCACCATGCCGAAGGTGTCGATGTGGGAGAGCAGGCGGCCCACGAGAGTGAGCTTGCGCGCCAGGTTGGAGTGCGAGTGCGCGTGCTGCACCACCTTCTGCAGGTCCCCCTTGAAGGTCTCCCGCAGCAGCAGCATCGCGTCCTCGAAGGTCGGCTGCTCGCTGAAGGCGCTCTCCACGTCCAAGAAGTCCGACAGGAAGCCGCAGATCACTGAATCGCAAGCCTCCCCGGCCGCCCCGCCCCGCACCCGCCACCGCGCCACGCGGGAATCAGCACCGCCCGCGCTGTGGCCCGCCTGCCCCACGCGGAGGGCTCCCTGCAGGGGGCGTGCGCGCTGGGTCGCGTGGGGCAGGCGCTTGCGCAGGTTGGCGGAGCCCTCTGCGCGGGGACCTGACCCGCACCTGCGACCTCGTGGTTGAAGAGCCCGTTCTTGTAGCGGGCGACGAAGGCCTGCAGCATGGGGATGCTCTGCAGCTCTGGGGTGCTCTCCAGATGCGCGGAGAGCGCGTTCATCGTGTGCACGATGTCGTCGTTCATGCTCGTGGAGTACGTCCGCGCCCGCCCGCCCCCGAGCCGCTTCCGCTCTGCCATCATCGCAATCGCCCGCAGCCCTGTCCACAGCCCTCGCTCCGTCATCAGCGCTGCCCCTCCCCCTCCCACCCCCGAGAATTGCATTGGAGACCGGGGAAGAGACCCTGCGCCCGCTGCACTCCGCGGGTTGCCCGATGGCACAGACCTCAGCTCCCAAGCCCCCCTCCCTGCCCCACCCCGAGGAAGCGGCCCAGGGATCGGCGGCCTCACCTTTGGCGATTTGGTCGAGGCGCTCAGCGCCGGGGATGGGCTTCCCGCCGTGCTGGCTGCTGAGCTTGTTCTGGACCTCCATGAAGTGGTCCATGGCGAGCTTCGGGCTCTTCAGCGTGCGGCACAGCTCGCCAAGCGGATCCCCGCGGCAGTCGTATCTGCGCCTCCGCCACCACCCGCCCAGGCGCGTCCACGTCAGAGCCGCCCAGGCGCGTCCACGTCAGAGTGGCCCAGGCGCGTCCACGTCAGAGCCGCCCAGGCGCGCGTCCACGTCAGAGTGGCCCAGGCGCGTCCACGTCAGAGTGGCCCAGGAAATCGGAGGCGCCAGGGGAGCCGCCACGGGAAGTCCAGATTTCAGATGCCATATCTGCTGGACTGCACTGGGTGATCGGCGGCCCTCCACAGCCGATCAGCCGGGACGGAAATTGACGGGAATTTACGGGAATTGGCAAGCGATGCGCGTGGATGCCTGATCAAGAGGGTGACGTGGCAAAGCATGAGGTGCCCGGGAAGAAGAGTGAAGGACGGCTGACCCAGCAAAGATGGTGCGGAGAGAGTCCGCCGCGTTCTGGAACTCCACGTAGAAGGAGCCCTCGGGGTTGTTCAGGCCGGGAGGCGTGCCCTCCGGTGGGAGCCCGGGATGCAGCAGCCCTTGGAACTCAGCCAGCGGCCTGACTTGGTCGGGCACGCTCCCCGAGCCCACGAGGACCCGGCACAGCACGTCCCCTGGGCATCCACGCGAGGGCGGGCGCAGACGAGGTCAGAGCGCGAGGAGAGGGATGGGGCAACTTGTCAGCATGCACCATGCGAGGCAGAGCTGCAGTCGAAACCTCTTCTCAGAGAGGCACGCCGTGCAGCGCTTCCGGCTGGAGGCGCACTCGCAGTGAACGGACGAGCTGAACACTGACCCGTCCGATGGCATGCGTGTGTGGGGTTAAGCTCTCTGGGGCGAAAGGAGCGGAAGAGAGTTGAGGAGGGCTGACCAGCTTGCACGTAGTTGCCCGGGGCCTGGGCATACTGCACGACTCCCTGCGACACCAGCAGCCACGCATGACTCGTATAACGGAACTGGAGTGTATGACACGAGGGCTCCACCCTGAGCTGCGGAGGTGGAGGCGTCATGCACAAGCGGCAGGGGACAACAGTGAAAGAGGCTGACGATGGGCGGGCGAGGAATGGCGGCGGTGACCTGTGAGGTGGACATAAGCGGCATATTATTTTTCAGCACCTCGATCTCAGCATACGCCTGCCCGAGCTCCAGCCTGCAATACGGCAGTGGAGGGAGGGGAGGTGCATTAGGGGTGCCCAACTAAAGTTGAGCCGTCCACTGTTTTTAGATCGGGAACATCGGAAGGTCCGAAGAGATTCCTGGTGAGCGACGAAGGAATGCATCGTAGTTTGATCTCTGGAATCGTACATGGACTGTCGGATTCGGAAAATTGCCACTGTTAAAAATAAACGGACCAGTATTAGTTGTGCAGCTCTAAGGTGCATGCCTGCTTGAGTCTTGATTCTTGCATCAGGCAACATGCGCACCACCCTTATTCACGTATGACCGTAGGTCCCACCACAAGCACAAGTCAAGGGGGGTAGGCTATGAAGCGTGACAAGAGGGGTGGGTGGGACGTGGGAGGCTCTGACCTGGCGCCATCATCGATGAGATAGCGTACCAGCTTGCACCGGGAAGGTGCCGTGAGGGTGAACGGATCGAAGTAGTCGGGAAAGAAGCAAGGGTAGCCGTTCACGAGCACCTTCAGCCCCCCGTCCGATACAAGATCGTGGTGCACATGGTACGTGTGTGAGTCCAGCAGTATCAGAAAGCCCACATCTGCCAACACCCGGTTACCCTCCTCCCTCCCCGCCTCTTGGTACCCTCCTCAAACCAAAACAGCACCATGCACATCTCCTCCCCACCCCTCCGGGCGCCCTTCTCGGCACCCTTCCTCCCCCTGAAGGCACAGTAGCGCGCACACCTCTTCCGCGCCCTGGCGCAAGCTTCTGAGGCGCGCACAACACGCCAGAACAAGGAGACAGGCACAAGAAAGGCAAACGAGACCAACAAACCATCGGCGCACGGACACTGGTACATGGGACTCGTGCACGGGCTCCCAGCGCACACGCCGCCCAGCGCATGCAGACTCGCACACAACACCAGCAACACAAAACCGGTGCATAAGGCGAGCGCTCAGGATGGGCATGAGGAAGCAGTAGGGGAGGTTCTGGAAGTGTTACGCAGATCACCCGTGAGTTGAAGCACCCGCGCCTCGATGCACTGCGAGTTCACATGGATGAAGAACTCTTGCAGACTCCCCATGGTAACCTGCCGCAGGGTCCCCGAGGACACCTCCCTCAGGCTCTGTGGCAGGGCAGCAGCACGGGCGAGGCGCGTGTGACGTATCTTGGTTGGGGGGGGGCGGGGACAAGACTACTCCAGATGCCTGGGCGCTGCCGAGGGGTGCAGGCGCGGCTGGGAGGAGGAAGGCGGGGGATCACTCGAAGGCGGTACTGCAGGTCCTGGAAGGTGAGGGTGAATGTGTGGCTGCTGAGGTTGGCCAGGCCCGCCTCTGGGGCCACGCCGCGTTCCAAGCTCGCGAGCATTCCGTCCATCATCTCCTGGCCATTGCCCGCCCCTGCTAGCCACGTCAGCACCATCTGTGCAGCGCGCTCCTCACTCCCGCATGCCTCCATGTGTCATGTTGCTAGCGCGTACGAGGCCAGGGGGTAGATCGGTCAGCTAAAAACGTGATGATCATACGATTGGCGGTGGCCCTCCGGCGGAACAGTGTGGAGCGGGGCAGGGGGCTAGGTGAGCTGACTCGCCTTGTGACGAACGTGGCATTTCACCACGGCCCCACAGACGACGAGCACGTGAACCGGGAGACGATTGCTCTTGATTGGAGCGAGGCACATGTCAACCAGCGTGTCTGCGCCCCACGCCCGCCCGCCCTCAGTGTATGGGGGTACCGGCCTTCGCCTGCGCTCGCCGCGGGGGGCCTGGCAGGGGGCTGGCAGGGGGCCTGGCTCCCGCCGGGATCGCATGCGAGCTCGAGTCGCGGCTCCCCCATTCTCCAGCGAAACAAACACCAAGTTGTTTGATGAGAACCTGGGCCCTGAGACTAGACCGGCGCGGAGCTATCCTTCTGCTCGGACCAGAGTTCCCTTTGCCGGGCCCTGGGTCGGGGGCCAAAGCAGTGACATCACTCAGGGAGGGAGCGCTTTCCGACGGCAGACAGCCCAGCTTCATGTGTTAGAATAAGACGTGGGATCTCAGCCAATCAGAAACGGTTTTGAGACTTGATCCGCTTTTGTCGAAGTTCTGGGCGGCTGTTTGTCAGAATCGCCGTGAAATAATCTGGCGAAAAACTTTCTGGTTCAGTTACATTCTATTGGTCCGTGACAGCGCCATATTCCTTTACAGAGAATTCTGTTACCATCCATGGTTGGAAAGCCAATCCTGTGATACTTCCCGGCGGGGAAACAATGAAGGCGCACACGCTAAAGCTTAAAGCCAGCCGCTTGTGACCTGAAGTCAGCCCGAATGCGCCCGCAGTCGTGTGCGCTGGCGGCTGGGCTCGTGCTCCACATAGTGCCGTGACGCACCGTCTACCAGGGTGCAGCGGTGCGTGTGACCCACATAGTGCCGTGACGCACCGTCTACCAGGGTGCAGCGGTGCGTGTGACCCTCATAGTGCCGCGACGCACCGTCTACCAGGGTGCAGCGGTGCGTGTGACCCTCATAGTGCCGTGACGCACCGTCTACCAGGGTGCAGCGGTGCGCGTTACGCAGGAAGAGAGGGTTCTCGATCAAGCTGCACATGTAGTTGGTAGTGCATCCGATCTCTCCGCGAATAGACAGCTGGGACAGGCCAGTCACTAGCTTGCGCACAGCCTCGCTTCTGCAGCCACACATCCCTCAACTTCCATTCAAACCCTGTTCACGGCCACACTTTCACGGCGCATTGCGGCAGTGGGCATATGCATGGCAGTGGGCATATGTAATTCACGGCGCATTGCGGCAGTGGGCATATGCATGGCAGTGGGCATATGTATGGCGCGGTCCGCGCAGAGGCCCAAGGCCCAGGTGGAGGCGGAGGAGGATTGGGGCAGGGGCGCACCGGGCGGCGGCATGTGCGAATACATGCCCGAACTGCGTATCTCGTGAGGAATGCACCCTCCCACGCCCGCAACTTCCCACCGAGAAGTACATGAACACCCCTGCAGTGCCACACCCCGCAACCTCCCCAACCCCCCTCCGCCGTCAATGTTTAGATGCTCCTGAGTGCGGCAACACGCGCCAGGAACCCCTCACCCTCTCCGCACTGCCACGCACGCCAACAGCGCCCCGTGCTCCAACAGCTGCGACACACGCGCCACACGGCCCCGACAGCTATTCGTAAGCATGCGGCATCTGCTCGGCGCCCCCGGGCAGCAGGCGGCTCTGCACGAAGCGGCGCACCTGGTTCGCTGTACATGTGGATCTCGTGGACGTTCCCGAGGGAGGGCTCGAAGGAGTTAGCAGGGTCCTCCGCCATGATGCGCACCCCCACGCAATGCCCGTGGGGAGGTTTGGTCGGACTGGCCATGCGAGCCCCACCCCAGCCCCCGTATGAAGCCTCATGCAGCGGTTCCAGTAGGAAGAGTCACATTTTTTCTTTTTCTTTCATGCAGCGGCCAGTGGGGTGACGGAAACCACCAGGTAAGGCGGTACCCGGCAGGATGCCGGCAGGTGCCTGAGGATGACGGCAGGTGCCTGAGGGTGATGGCAGGTGCCTGAGGATGACGGCAGGTGCCTGAGGATGACGACAGGTGCCTGTGGATGATGGCAGGTGCCTGAGGATGATGACGACAGGTGCCTGAGGATGACGGCAGGTGCCTGAGGATGACGGCAGGTGCCTGAGGATGACGGCAGGTGCCTGAGGATGACGGCAGGTGCCAGAGGATGACGGCAGGTGCCGGTATGGCATTCGCGAGAGTGACCACGGGCGGTTGTGGGCAAGGCATAGGGGAGGCCATCACCTGGACTCCATGGGGAACATGTCCATACCCGGCCCATCTTTCATATAGAAGCGGCGGATGTCCGCAATTAGGTGCAGCGGGATGCCCATCGCAATCTGCAGCTGGGTGGCCGCCAGATTGATGCCGGTGACAGTCTCCGTCACCACATTTCCGGCCTGCAGCCGCTCAGCTCCGAGCCCAAGCCCTCAAGCCCCTCTGCCCTTGGAGGGGGCGGATCCCCCTGAGCACACGCTGGCAAGCATCACATCCCACCAAGCAAGCCGAGGAGACTCTGGAAGCCCCCAGTGACGCATGCGGTGGGGTATCCCGTCGCTCATGGCTGTCGCAGCGCGTGACATGAAGTCGATTCAGCATGGCACTTGGTTACGGTAGGTCGAGACAGTACCTGCATCCTTGCGTTGATCTGGAGGAAGGAGATGGCCCCGGTGGAGGGTTCATAAAGGTACTTGACGGAGGCGGCCCCTGTATGCGCCGCACGCCTCAGCACCCGCTTCGCATCCTGCAGCACAGCCAGCGCCCGACACCACTTCAGCGCCGCCCAGCTGTCGGCACAAGGGGGCTCAGCACACTTAGCCACAGTGCTGAGACGACCAGAACGCAGAGCGGGCACAGAGGCAGAAAACGGGGCCAGCTCGAGGGGTGCTGGAGGGTCGAGACACAGAGCAGGAGAAGGAGGCAAGATGGGTGCAAGGGCACGCGCATGGGTGCAGATCTGGGCAGGGATGGCTTTAGAGATCGCCACAGGGAAGGGAAGAAGGGCTAGGAGAGGGGCGGTGGTGGAGGCATGCGAGGGCGGACTGCGTACCGTCTCCAGACGCGCCAGAACCTCTTGAGGAATCCCCTGTATGGGAGCCTCCTCGACGATTTTATGGAAGCCGCGCTGCACCGAGCAGTCGCGCCCGTAAAGGGAGATGACGTCACCGTGTGCGTCAGCCACAACCTGTGTTCAGGCAATCCCTCACAGACCACCTCTGCGCTCTGATCGCCACGGCCACGAAGAACCACTGCTCACCGTGATTCGCCAAGGAGGAGCCCGGATCTTGGCTGTCGGAGCTCCCGAGCGGTTGCGTGCACAGGCATTGCAGAGGGCAGTGCGAACGTGTGTGTGTGGGAACCTGGATTTCCAACGCACGGCAGTCTGCAATCATTTTTTGTACATAAATGTACGAGCTTGGTGCCTCGGACGCCATCTGTACAAACCCAGGTCGACACCACCATGCTCTCAGGAGAAGATTAACCAAAAGCCCGCGCCTCGAGTCACGCCCCGAACAGCAGCAGGCATTGCGCGAAGAGGAGGCGGGAGAGCGTGCCTGGTCATAGCAAGAAGCCATTTCCTCGTTGCTCGACACTTTCTGTAGACCAGCTGCAGGATCCATGACCTCACACGTCGGGCAGTCAGTCAGCGGCCCAAAAAGGTGGCCCACAGTTCAACTGAACGAGGCGCTCGGCGCGGTTCGGCAGAACTTGAGGTCGTTTTCTATAGATTAAACCAGCTGATACAATCAGCGAACAAGATGGGGAAGTCCTCAGAAGAGTGCGAGGGGGTGTAGGTCGAGGGGGAGTCCTCAGAAGAGTGCGAGGGGGTGTAGGTCGAGGGGGAAGTCCTCAGAAGAGTGCGAGGGGGTGTAGGTCGAGGGGAAGTCCTCAGAAGAGTGCGAGGGGGTGTAGGTCGAGGGGGAAGTCCTCAGAAGAGTGCGAGGGGGTGTAGGTCGAGGGGGAGTCCTCAAAAGAGTGCGAGGGGGGTGTAGGTCGAGGGGGAGTCCTCAGAAGAGTGCGAGGGGGTGTAGGTCGAGGGGGAAGTCCTCAGAAGAGTGCGAGGGGGTGTAGGTCGAGGGGGAAGTCCTCAAAAGAGTGCGAGGGGTGTAGGTCGAAGGGGGAGTCCTCAGAAGAGTGCGAGGGGGTGTAGGTCGAGGGGGGAAGTCCTCAGAAGAGTGCGAGGGGGTGTAGGTCGAGGGGGAGTCCTCAGAAGAGTGCGAGGGAGGTGTGTAGGTCGAGGGGGAGTCCTCAGAAGAGTGCGAGGGGGTGTAGGTCGAGGGGGAAGTCCTCAGAAGAGTGCGAGGGGGGTGTAGGTCGAGGGGGAGTCCTCAGAAGAGTGCGAGGGGGTGTAGGTCGAGGGGGGAGTCCTCAGAAGAGTGCGAGGGAGGTGTAGGTCGAGGGGAAGTCCTCAGAAGAGTGCGAGGGAGGTGTAGGTCGAGGGGGGAAGTCCTCAGAAGAGTGCGAGGGGGTGTAGGTCGAGGGGGGATTCCTCAGAAGAGTGCGGGGGTGTAGGTCGAGGGGGAAGTCCTCAGAAGAGTGCGAGGGGGTGTAGGTCGAGGGAGTCCTCAGAAGAGTGCGAGGGGGTGTAGGTCGAGGGGTACGTCCTCAGAAGAGTGCAAGGGAGGTGTAGGTGGAGGGGGGAGTGCCAAGGGGCTGGCTACCTCCTGACTTCAGCATGACCGGGTAACCGATTTTTGTGGCGCACTCCCGAGCTTCTTTAAGCGACTTCAGAGCACATTGCACACGCACTTGGCCGCCGGGATCCACAGGCCCTCGGCGCGGTGCCTCTCGGCCGGACACTTCCTCGCAGTTTACCGTCGGCAGGGTGAGTCCATCGCCGCTCCACGGAGGAACCGGGATGCCCAGCGTCTGCGCCAGCAGCGTGGCGCACACCTGAGGCGCCACGGTCAAACCCTCTCATCTCATCTCGTCGCAATGAACATACCTGTTCCACCGCCTGCTCATATTGCATGCGCTCGACGCAAGCGTGCAGCAAGCGTACGAAGTCGGCGCGTCTCAAGCACTGCCTTTATCGCAAGCTTGCAAACTTGCGTACGGCTTAAGCCCTCAGCGTGTAGGACTGCTGAGGAGAGCGGGCGCGCATCTCAAAGTGCACCTTGTCGCCAACAGTCTCCATGGCGGCGGAAGAGGGGCCGATGAATGTAATCCCACAGCGCTCCAGCTTGGCAGGTAGCTTAGGGTTCTCGGAAAGTTGTCCCCAGCCCTGAGTTGGATTGCCCAGGCACCGGCGGGGGAACATCAAGCGAGAACTGCTCCAACTGAGAGATAGGTTGACTCGATTCTCGTCTTGGCGTGCAAGCGCAACCGGGATAGAAAGCTGATGGCGTGAAGGGGCGTCGGGGTGAATCAGGGTGAGGTTACCGATCAAAGTCGATTTCGTTAGTTCAGGGAAGTGCAGGAGCGGGGCTTACTGCGGTCGTTCGTCTACAGATCCCTTTCTTAATTTCTGAGCTGCTAGGCATGAGCTAAGCGAGGAATGCAGGTTCAAATCTTACGAGCAGACACGTTAGCCTTTAGAATATGAATAGATGTGACCTAAGAAGTTAGGCAGCTTACCGGCCAAACAGCGTCAGCCTGACAACGACGCGCCACATGCACGATTGCATCAGGGTTCGCGAAATTATTCATGTCGCCCCCGCCGGGTACCTGAATGAACTCATCTGCCAGTCGCAAGTACCTGGGAGCAAGCGCAAAAATAAGACCTTATACATAAATATTGCTTAAAGACGCTCTGTGCCGACAGGTGATACGAATATGAGACAGAATTAAAGGGGCTCCGTTCCACAAGGACAGAAACATAACGAATGGGCTGTAATGGAGGAAGCGCACTCTGCGTTGCAGGATACATCTTCTGGGGGGGCCATCACAACCATATGAAACACGTGTTGGGAGTAGAAGTTTTCGTATCCCCACGATCGCAGTGATCGAATCGCCTTGACAGCGGCCACTGTGGAAGCTACCAAGCTCTCAGAACACGCACACGGGAAAGTTCAACAAGCTGGTAGAGAATGAACTTACAGCCGTTGCATGCTATCAGGATCTTATGTATTGGAGTTCCTCCTCGAGATGAGATGTAGTCCTTGTAAGCACGCGGTGCTGTTTCCATGTCACTAGCTGATGACTTTTCCGGTGCGTAAGGTTTCGAACCCTGTTGTGGGTCGAAGGCGCCTGGATAGGTTGCAGTTTCTCCTCCAGGTGTGGTGTCGTCCTTGCAAGCACGGGGTGCTGTTTCCATGTCACTAGCTGATGACTTTTCCGGTGCGTCAGGCTTCGAAACCTGTTGTTGGTCAGAGGCGCCTGGATACGAAATTGCAGGAGACTCATCTCCGTCCGTTCCAGTGTCAAAAAAACGCATCATTCTCTGCATATGCTTTAGATTTGGTGAACCTCTAGGAAGGTTCACATTTCGCTCGACCGTGCAGGGACAATTACAAGCTTCAATTCAGTGAGCGGATATCACTTAAGTGGGTGACATCAAAAGAACAAGCGCTGATTGCGTGATATTGAAGGATCAAACACAGTTTGAAGTTCTTGGGGTTCCAATGATTATGATATGATCGTCCATCGTATACCTTTCGTCCTCACGTGTTCACCAACTAAGCGACTCTTCGACAGTCTGATATTATACATAATCATTGCACATTCCCACGACGAACGAAACCGGAAAGGGAGGCGACATCCGATCGACAGGCTTTCGCTAGCCTGTGACGCTAGGCTCTGCGCTCTCCCAAATTCCGAATTCGCAATTGAATTGCAATTTGGAATTCCAACACGAAGTTCTCAAGAGCTGCATAACTTAAAGTGGTCCGTTGATTTTTTACAGTGGCAATTTTCCGAATCCGACAGTCCATGTACGATTCCAGAGATCGAAATACGATGCATTCCTTTGTCGCTCCCCAGGAATCTCTTCGGACCTTCCGATGTTACCAATCTAAAAACATTGGACGGCTCAACTTTAGTTGGGCACCCCTAAAGTTCTCATCTTCGATCTGCATCTTGATCTAGGCATCTTCGATCTTGCGCGTTTTCCGTTTATCTTTAATTCTATATCGTGTCACTCGGACTGTATATCTATCGTATGGGACAGGCACAGGGTGTCACGGGCGCTGGGAACTTGTCAGATGAGACATGATGACTGCATGTGACGGCTGCGTCATATCGCGTGAGAGACCGAGCGACACAGTGACCGCAATGAACGTCGCCGGCAGAAAAAAAAAAAAAAAAAAACCACGCCCGTCGGGCGTATGAGTAAATTAATTTCCCCGGCCCTACTCTGGGCCGGATAACATCGCCGGCAACAGACGGTGAACACATCGACATCGCGGACACCATTGCCGCTGCCGTTGCGTGACTGCTTATCGTTCTTCGTTGACCCATCCCAATCCTCATAAAATTCTTCACCGCTACGCAATTTCATCAACGTTCCTCCGCCTCATGGGGCGAACGGTGCTGTGACTATTGTGATACACGCAGGGATTTCCAAAGTGCTCGGCTACTTTTATTTTTCACTTCGCCTATCATAATGTGTAAACTTACGATACTATGTGTGCGCAGGTCATGTCGCGGGTATCCGATGGCGAGGAGGGACGCGCGCTCTTGAGATGTGGAAGTCGAGGTTGGCGTATGCCAACCTTGCTTGGGATGAAACCCAACCATGTCGAACTCATCGCATATATTTCACGTTTGCAACCTTGGCATCTATGCAAAGTTTGAGGAGCATCGAGTGAGCATAAGTCTTAGGTTGTTTATGAAAAAGGTGAACTGGATATATATATATGTAACGGGTATATATATATGCAGGAAGACACGGAAAACACATAGGGCCGGGTGCTCGTAACGGTGATAACATAAAACCGAATAGTTAGCATTAGTGGAGGCTAACTAGCAAGTCACGGAACAGTGTCACGGCTAAAGGTGTCACATGACACACGCACGGCGAGGGGTGAAACAGGGAGAAGCAGGCCCCCATACAGTGGGGGGGAAATCAGCTTCCCCGTGACACCACCTCACCCCGAAGGTGTGAGTGGACATCCCGAAGCAAGCAAACCCTAAAACCTAAAATCAATGCCACTTAGTGTCTGGAGCCAGGGGTCCAACTAGCAGCAAACAAGCATGGGCGTTGCGCAGAAAGTGAAATGTAGTCAGGCAGAGTTGCATGGATCATTGTAAAATGTGTTGACGGCCTGTAGAAGTGTCGATCGTCGGCGGAATCCACGTAGTCTCACGGAAGGCGGGCCAATCCTCATCCCCCTCGGCGAAACCCAGCATCGCAACTGGCTCGGGCTCGAAGGTGAAGTCCAGACCCCTTGCGTGCTGCGGCATGCCTGCCGCGTTGGGATCCTCGGCCGGCACGGAGTGCACGCCGGAGTCCGTGGAGGGCGGGTGATCGAGACATGGAGGCGCCGGGTCGGACGGGGGGGCGACGAAGGTCATCATCAGAGTGGAGACTTACGGCTTACGGTGAATACGGTTACGGCGAGGCAAAATCACCGTATTGCGTATATACGGCGTATTTACGGCGTAACGCAGAATATTACGGCGGTTTACGGTGATAGGACGCGAGAGAAAAGGTGAAAAATCCGAGCGAAGAACTGAAAACAGGGGGGACGCAGAGAAGAGAAAGGCGCGGAGGCCTGGAGGCGGTGAGATGTAATAATGCGGTGAGATGTAATAACGAGGTGAGATGTAATAACCAAGAGAGAAGGGAAAAGAGAAAGGGGAAAAAAGAATTATTCCAGACAGATTTCATTATTGACAGCAGAAATTATTATTCAAGACAGATAACATTCTTCACAGCAGATAACATTATCCCAAACAGATAACATTCTTCACAACATATATTATTAATCATTGTCCTTCGCTGCTTCCTCCTCATCGGAGGTATTCTCCTCTGAGTTAATGTCAGCATCCCATAGGATAACCGGCTCCTCATACTCTACATTTTCTAACTTGTCAAGCACTTGCAAGGTATGATGGACATAAATCTCACGCTCATGGGTAAAATGCTTCATCCTATTGCGCTTCTTGGACTTAATGTAATCCGCCTCGTTGTTGATACGTCCGCACGAGCTGGAGCATGCAACTTGAGACAGAACTCTGATAGCAAACCTCTGCAGGTCTGGGGTCATACTTCCCCAAGCCAGCCACCACTTGTATCCTGGAAGTATTTTTGCTTGCACGAGACAATGCTCGTCTGCGAAACAACCCTCTGCCATACGAAACCGGATCCACTGGTCCATCACTCGTGCGCTTTCTTCTGAACTGAGAGTTGACTTTTTGACACTGTTGCGAAAGCCGGTCATCACTTCGTGGTTTGCTTCTTGACCATAGTCACTATCCCAATACTCAGGATCCACACAAAAGCCGGCGGAGTAGTGTGAGTCAGAATGTACAAACGCCCAGCGCTGCTCAGCCAGCAACTTAAGAGAAGTCCTACGTACTGCAGTGAGCCCAGGTATGGTGTCAAAAGCAGTCACCAGAGTGAAAAACTTATAGTAAACTTTGCCCACGCAAGGTGTGTCCCCATCTGCCAAACGAAGAAACATAAAAATATGCCTCAAAAAGTGAAACGAACGAAGGCGGATGATATATTTGAGAAAATACGGTATGACTTACCGTATTTACGCAAATTTGGCTCAGGGGGAAAATACGAGCTCCTCGACAGTGCACTACGGCGTATTTACGCCGTATTTACGCCGTAAGTCTCCACTCTGGTCATCATCGCCGCATCCGGCGGCGGGTCTGGCTGCTGCTCCGCCAGCACCACAGAATGGGCGGCGGCACCACCAGCCCCCTGAAACGAGGCGAGGGCGGCAGCAAACTCACGTGGCAGCGGCCGATTGCCCGCCGGAAGAGCGGAGTCGGGGACACGGGAGGAATTGTAGGCCTCCTTGTACGTGTAGGGGCAAATGCCTCTGGTGTCGGAACACACTATTCGATGAAAATGACATTATCATATGTCATTTTTGGATTTATATATATTTCATAAAAATCAGGGCTTAGTGATATTTATGCGCGAAATAGGGATACATAAAGGCAACAAGGTAGAAAAGTGCAGTATGCGTACAATGAAAACACCGAAATATGCATACATGTATCATTCTTTATTCAAATGTTTACGAGCAGAGTACTTTTCACCCTATACCGTCGAGGCATGACTGATACTATCAGTCAGGGCGGTCGACAAATCCTACTATTTTATTCATCACTCTGTTCGGCCTCTTCTACTTGTGCTTCGTCCTCATCCGACTCAACAGTGGCTGCTTCCTTCCCCTTCGTCGTCGGTTCACTCTTCTGTTTTGGCTTCGTCTCGGCATCCTGATCGGGCTCGGCGTGGAAATTGATCAGCCGTTGCTGCGCAGAGCTGACCATGTACTGGTCGTGGTCGAAGCCGATCGCGTTCATACCACACCTCATGGCGGCCATGGACGTCGAGCCGACGCCGCAGCAAGCGTCGAGAATCCAATTGAGTGGATGGCCGTTCTCATCCACCTTGCCCGGATTGTCACCGAGCATGTGGCACTGGATCAGCTCCATCAACAGTGCTAGGGGTTTCTGATGGTTATTCACGACTTTGCCGTCGCGTTTGTACATCTGGTGCACAACCGGGAAGCCGCGCAAAAGTGACGCGCGGCTCAGACGTTCACCGTCCCCAAAATCAAAGTTGAACATCCACTCCGGCTTTTTAGAAGACTCCCCCGCGGCATCGCTCTTTACATGGTACCCCAGGACGCCACATTCAACGTCATTGTAGCGTACGGACTTGTTGGGGTTCATGTGCACGTTCTGCTTGTGCCAGAAGAACCGCTCCGCGCGGCCGGAGCAGTAATTGTCAATCACCTCCAGGAAATCGTTTTGTTGGACGAAACCGCAAAAGATAGCGACTGTCCATGCCGGGGCGGTGGTCTTGGCGTTGAAAGACTCCAGGAACGGTTGCACCTCCTCCTTGGTCATCGCGTCGGGAGTCTTCTCCTTGTCAAGGGCGTAATTGCAGTCGATGACCGTCCCCGTGAAGGGCAGTCTCGGGATGTCCTTCAAATCGTTCATGCTGCCCTTGACGATCTTCCAACGAGGGAGCATCGGCACGTCCGTCTGATGTGTGGGCTCGTCGTCCTCCAGGCCTGCCTCTCCTGCAACCTTAGGCTCCGGCCCGTCGGTCCGCGCCTCCCGATAGAGTTTGATGTCGACTTTCACCTCGATCTGTTGCAAGCCTAGGATGTGAGCCGCGCTTGGCGCCTGCGCTTCTTTGAGATTTGCCCGCGCGTTCTCGACGTAATTGAAGATCGCGTGCGGAACTTCCCCAGACCCCCCCCGGCGCGCTCCCCCCTGAGTTGAAGGTAAGCAGCCGATCAACGACTCGATTTTCTCTTGGGAGCTCCAGTAGGGGGTGAACTCGTCCTTGAATTCGTCCCAGGTTTGCAATCCCGCCGCGGACACCAAGTGCTTCTGCACCATGCGTTCCTTCTTGAACTGGCTTATCGCAATGCCCCCCTCTTTTATTGAGATCTCCTTGTCAATAATCAGGCGCAGATACGTGTCCACCTTGTCGAACTCCGCATCCCCCGCCAAGCCGCCCAAGTTAATCCAGAACGTCATACCCATGGATTTGGCATTGTGGAGAAACTGAGCTTCTTCCACCAAAATGCCTGCCCCTCTAGACGAGCCCGCTCCGTGGTCCCCGCCTCCTCGTTGCACCTCGTCTTCCATCTGTAAGTAAAAAAACATTTTTAGCATGTCTTAAAATATAGAAAAGGATGCTTTGGGAGGGAGAACACTGTTTGAAGCAGAAGTAAAAAGTAATTTACCTGTCGGTTGGAGCGAGGTGGCCTTTTTACCAGCTTTCTTGGAGGGTCCGCTAGCGGGCGAAGATGAGGCCTTGCGCTTTTTGGTCTTCGAAGCCAAAGGGTTTTTCATGCCCTTCTGGTCAAACCTTCTGTAAGCCTCCATCCATGATGCTAACGCAGAGGTCCCACGTCTGCGGCCGGAAATTGGCAACGGTCCAGTGCATGAAGTAGTGGTTGATTTGCGTGCTGCCGAACACAGAATGCTTGGACATCGCTACTTGCTTCACATGCGTCTCCATCGACTGGTTCAAGTGAGACATTACGGGGTACCAATCTGTGACCCGATCGAGGTGAGCGTTGATGTCATCGTCCAGCACCGTCACCGTCAGCTCTACCTCAGGGTCTGCCTCAGGGTTTCCCTCGTGCTCAAACGTCTCCCGCTTCTCGATGTACTGGAATCCCTTGGGATATTTCACGGGATCCGGGATTGCAAATCCATGCTCTGATTCGTATCTCGCCATTTTTTCCACCAGCCCTCCGGCCTGGTACCGCCCAGGTTGATAAGGGATACCCCCTTCGGTGTCCTCGGGGACGCTGGCGACGAACTCGGAGATCAACGCTTCTCGGTAAACGGTGTACACGACCCCATGCTTTTCGAAAAGGGTCGAACGGAGCCCTTGCATGAACTGAGTGTTGTCTTTGCCTTTCTGCTTCTGATCGATCTGGTTCTGCATCTCGCCTAAGAACCGAATCATGTCAGGCGTGAGACCGATGTAGATCTTGCTCTCGAAGGACTGGAAAGCTACCTCCAACGGGATTTCCTCGTGACACTCGTCGGTGGCTTGATAACAGTGCTGGTGCCCAAAAACCTTGCCTCTGTATTCTCCCTTCAGAGCTTTTTTCAGGGAGAATTCGGCACGGGTTTTGACATCGTCGATCGCAACGAGACCCGCATTGAAAGGGGCCCACGGGTTCTCCTTCCTGCCGGACTTGATCTCGTTCACCCAGCCCCTCTCTTGATCCCGGCAGGCCTCGTACCCCTTCGCGTGGTACAGGCATTCAATGGGGAGACGAAACACACTCCCTTGCTCCGCCGCCTCGTCTTTCGACATCGGATTCGGCCACCGGTGCTCCATCTCGATTTTCTTGCACAGCTCAGCTTTCTCCTCATATTCTAACTTTGCTGCATGCTCCACTTTCAGCTTAGCGTGCCACCCATGTGCAGCCTCCTCGGCTGCCTTCCTTGCCTCAGATGGGGTGGCCACTTGAGACATATCCACATTAGCGCCCGCTCCAGTATACACTCTGGAGCCACCAGGTCCTTGAAGGGCGCGTTGGGCAGCAAGCTCCACTGCCGTTCTCCTGGCAGCCTGGGACAAGACGAAACTGTTCATTAGCTAATGAACGCCTTCCGCCCCGGACAGGCTCAAGGCGCGCGTTTCGAGGCGGAAAGCGTTCATTAGCTAATGAACGCCTTCCGCCCCGGTACAGGCTCAAGGCGCGCGTTTCGAGGCGGAAAGCGTTCATTAGCTAATGAACGCCTTCCGCCCCGGTACAGGCTCAAGGCGCGCGTTTCGAGGCGAAACGCGTTCATTAGCTAATGAACGCCTTCCGCCCAGGGACAGGCTCAAGGCGCGCGTTTCGAGGCGGAAAGCGTTCATTAGCTAATGAACGCCTTCCACCCCGGTACAGGCTCAAGGCGCGCGTTTCGAGGCGGAAAGCGTTCATTAGCTAATGAACGCCTTCCGCCCCGGTACAGGCTCAAGGCGCGCGTTTCGAGGCGGTAGGCGTTCATTAGCTAATGAACGCTTTCATCCCCGGTACAGGCTCAAGGCGCGCGTTTCGAGGCGGAAAGCGTTCATTAGCTAATGAACGCCTTCCGCCCCGGTACAGGCTCAAAGCGCGCGTTTCGAGGCGGAAAGTGTTCATTAGCTAATGAACGCCTTCCGCCCAGGGACAGGCTCAAGGCGCGAAAGGGACGTACCGTAGCCTGTACAACAGGTATGTCGCCACCACTGCCGAGGTCATCGATCCTTGGCGATGGCCTCTTGCTTTGCCAGAGAGGAGCTGTAATCGACGCTTTCCACGCCGTGTTTACATAGCCCGCTATAAAGAATTCCTTGTTTTTTCCTTCTTGTTCTGCCCTACTTCTCAACCTTTGAAAAGCCGAAAGCCGATTCGTGTGCCTTGGAAGGCTCAGGGCTTCCTCAAAGTTTGCGCTGTCCATTTCGATTACAGTAAGCTTGTTGTTCCTAAGAGCGACGAAATACAGAATTGGAGTCTGGTCTTCAATTATACTATACGCTACGCGTTTTTCTGGAAGGAGGCTACCGTCTGCATTTACAGTCGGAGAGGTGTTTTGGGGAAAATTGTGAAACATTTCTTCAGTCGTCTCGTTTGGGTCTTTTGAGTGGATTATCAACTGCAAGGTGTCTGCAGGATCGTCGGTTTGAAGCGTTCTAACAATGCTCCAGTTGTTGCCAAGATATTGCTGAAAAATATGATTATCCCTCAGTGCTTGAAATGTTTCTGCTGTCGCCATACTCGGAAATGAGAGAAATTGGCTGTCAACTGTGAAAGGGGTGTGTGTGAAAGAACTTTGAAAAAGTGATGTAACTTTAGCAAAATATTGTAGGTCATTTCTGGCGGCTAAAAATGACATGTCAAATATCGATGACAATTTTTGTCAAAAATGACATTTGCTGTCGCTTCCTGATTCGGTCTGTTCAGATCAAGGATATGATTTAAAGATATCCTGGTGTCATTTGCGCTGAAATCGAGAATCGATCGATCCAAAAAGATAGAAATCCTCCGTTGACTCGCAAGTCCATATCATTTTCAGAACGTAATAAACGGCTTCATAAGCTAATGACGGCTAATTTTGACGAAAATATGTTTTCTATTCCTTTTGATGAGGGTTGCGAGATTATCTGCAAACCGTGCCCGGGAATAGTTATTGAAGATTCTATGGAAATAGGGGCTGACTTCTTTGATCATGAGCCAATTCCAAGCATAGCCCCGAGCGCAAATACGCAATTGGTCCTTTGGAACGCGCCTTTGACGTCTAGATCGGAAGTTAGCTCTAATTCTTCACGCGTTTCCGGGACACGCGCTTTGCGCGAAATTGACTTAAAAGAGATAAAAAGCAGACTTGATACAGAATTTTCAGAGACAAGTTTAGACTTGCTTAATAAAGACCCTCTTCGGTGCTTAAACGGTGAAGTAAACAAGCAGATTGTTGTGCGCAAACCGTACGAATCCGACATACGCAAGAAGAAATATACAGGCGTAATTAGTATCAAGCAGCGACGTTTGCAGGCTGACAGTATATCAATGGCAGAAACCATTAAAAGCAATTGCAAGTCGCACTGCTGTCTATCTTTCTCATCGGCAGATATTAAGTCTTTTCGCGAAAACATTTTCAGCATGTCGCAAAAAGATAGGAAGGAATACTTCGTGAAGGACTTGCTAAAAAACAGCTTTCGATCTGAAGATAAATTCGACTTCAGATACTTTTTGGGCAAGAAGCAGGTATGTTTATTTTTGAACTCGTTCATTAGCTAATGAACGGCCTCTGGCCAAAGCTTGACTCGCACATAGACACTTTGGCTGTGGGAACCGTTCATTAGCTAATGAACGGCCTCTGGCCAAAGCGCGACTCACACATAGACACTTTGGCTGCAGGAACCGTTCATTAGCTAATGAACGGCCTCTGGCCAAAGCGCGACTCACACATAGACACTTTGGCTGCGGGAACCGTTCATTAGCTAATGAACGGCCTCTGGCCAAAGCGCGACCCACACATAGACACTTTGGCTGCGGGAACCGTTCATTAGCTAATGAACGGCCTCTGGCCAAAGCGCGACTCACACATAGACACTTTGGCTGCGGGAACCGTTCATTAGCTAATGAACGGCCTCTGGCCAAAGCGCGACTCACACATAGACACTTTGGCTGCGGGAACCGTTCATTAGCTAATGAACGGCCTCTGGCCAAAGCGCGACTCGCACATAGACACTTTGGCTGCGGGAACCGTTCATTAGCTAATGAACGGCCTCTGGCCAAAGCGCGACTCACACATAGACACTTTGGCTGCGGGAACCGTTCATTAGCTAATGAACGGCCTCTGGCCAAAGCGCGACTCACACATAGACACTTTGGCTGCGGGAACCGTTCATTAGCTAATGAACGGCCTCTGGTCAAAGCGCGACTCACACATAGACACTTTGGCTGCGGGAACCGTTCATTAGCTAATGAACGGCCTCTGGCCAAAGCGCGACTCACACACAGACACTTTGGCTGCGGGAACCGTTCATTAGCTAATGAACGGCCTCTGGCCAAAGCGCGACTCACAAATAGACACTTTGGCTGCGGGAACCGTTCATTAGCTAATGAACGGCCTCTGGCCAAAGCGCGACTCGCACATAGACTTTTTGTTTACGGGAACCGTTCATTAGCTAATGAACGGCCGCTAGCCAAAGCGCGACTCGCACATAGACACTTTGGCTACGGGAACCGTTCATTAGCTAATGAACGGCCTCTGTTCAAAGCGAAATTTTTCTTGGACCTTGTGATAGATTGTGCAATCTTGTTCATCACAGGAATGTGGAATATTGTATCATAAATTTCTAAATAAATTTCATAAAGTACACATTCACGACGTTGGTCGAGTTGGTACGGCGCTAGGCTATGAACCTCGCACTCGTGGGTTCGATTCCCACTAAGGGTGTAGGTTGCGCAGATCTAAGGCGTGACGGAGAGTGCTGACGAGCACGCGACGGCCGTCCCGCCTGCAGACGTGCAGTGTTGGGGGTGTCTCCCAAGCGTCTTAGATCCAGCCAACCTATAAAAACCCTTATGCGTTTCCTTGGATAATTTGTTAATAATTTTTGAGTGACGGTGTCTTTTGTTTTGTAACAGGTGTGCTTTAAGTTTTACTATATGGCTTGCGGCATCAGCTACGGGTATCTTCACGACTGTCGGACACGCGTGCTCGAGGGCCGACACACGTTTTTTCATGGATTGACGTACGAGGAGGACAACCGCAAGATTTCCCTGAAACGCGAGTCGGTCGTTGCATGGCTCAAGAAATACGCTGACGAATATGGACAACCCCAACCTGACAAAGCCGAGAAGCACCTTTCGGATGGATTGACCATCGAAGAGCTGTGGGACGAGTACATCGAGGGCTTGCAAGAGAATGAGGAGAGCAAAAAATGCTCTCTCAGTTACTTCTACAAAATATTTGACGAAGATTGCAGCAAGTGGCTCAAGATTCCATCGGTGAACCGATTTTCTCAGTGCGATGTTTGCGCGTCCTTCGAGTTGTTGAAGGAAGGCCTAACTAAATCTCAAAAAGGTAAATATTCTTGAATAGCTTTGTGCTGTGTTTATATGCTCATGTAATTTGTTCACTGACCCGAATTTGTGTATCTTGCACAGCGCAATACAACGGGCCTCTCAACAAACATCATGCAATCGCACGAGCGGAGCGCCAGAAGTTCTACAAACATGGTCGTAAAGCGAATATGACCAAGAGCATTGCCATGAACAAAACTTGGCATAAGTATGCCTCGGTGATCATCGATGGCATGACGCAGTGGACCACCCGACTGCCACACTTTCGACGTATCCCTAAACATCTGGACTCTAAGGACTTCCTTGGCGTGCACAACATGGGGAACATGATCGAGAACGTGGGCCGCTTCATGGATTTCAACTACGCCAACTTCAAGGACGATGCGAACTTCCTTGTCAACGTTTTGCACCGGGACATCCTCCGCATTCAAGAGCATCGACGCAACGGGGACGGGGAAAATTCATACCCGATGCCGGAAGTATTGTATGTACAGCTTGACAATGTGAGCACCAACAAGAGCAAGTTGATGTTGGCATACGCAGCTTGGCTGGTTCACACGGACGTCTTTCGCAAGGTGAAACCCAACTTTCTGTTGGTGGGACATACGCACGAGAACATTGACCAGATGTTTTCACGCTTCTCCGTGCGTCTACGACGCAAGCAAGCTTGGACGCTCGACGAGATGATAGAGGTCGCACAAGAATGCTTTACGGATGGTGTAACGTGCGAGTACACCGAGAAGATCTTCGACTTCAGCTCTTGGTTTGATGGTCACGTCTTCGATTGCCACAATATTTTGGCACAGCAGGCTTTCAAGTTCAAGAAGAACGAGCACGGCGAAGTGGGCATGCAGTACAAACAGTATTCCATTTCACCCAAATGGTTACCCGAGACTCCATTGCCAAAGCTTGTTTCTACACCCCCTGTCGCGGGGCCTGGATACATCAAGCCGATTCCTTTTACCGAAGAAGGCATCGAAAAGCTTGAGCATACCTTACAGGCGTTGAAGGACATTTTGGGCACAAAGCTCACGGACGTGCACGAAAAGTTTTGGCGCGAGGATGTCATCGAGAAACAGCGCCACCTAACTGCTGGTGGAGAATGTCAAGCGCCCGCGATACCCTTCCAGCATCCCGAGAAAATCGCCATCGAGCGCAATGCCACCTTGGTTCGACTGATAGAGGCGCCCGCGTTGACGATAGAAGCTGCCGGGGCTGCCGCCGTCCCCGCTATACCGGTGCGCATCCAACGCCGAATTGATCGAGCGCCGATAGAAGTGTACAACGGTAAACGGAAACACCAAGGTCGAGCCCAAAAGCGAGCAGAGCAGTACGTGGACAACGCCCAGTGGGAGGTCACCTACGGCCAGATGACAGTCGGCAGCTTTGCAGTGGCTCTCGCGGTGGAATCTGAAAACGACAAGTTCGCTTTCCGCGTACAACCGAGGCGAAGCGAATGGTCGGATCCGTTGTACTTGGTGAAGGTGGAGGCGCGCTATCCGTCAACTCAACAGCTGCTATATCGCTATTTCCAACCCAAAAAGCACACCGACACCAAGAAGAAGCGCCTCGGCAAGCAGC
>LGRX02025020.1:0-10180 GCA_001247695.2 Cymbomonas tetramitiformis | reverse complement strand
ACGAGTGAGATGGCCGAAATCTATAATCGATGATATCCATGGAATCGCTATATCGGACTGCGATCGCAATGGAATCGCATGAATTCTAAGGACTTTGCGAAAAAAAAATCAAAAAAAATATTTTTCAGGGTGAAATCGCCAAAAAACCGTTGTTTTTAGCTTGTTTTGGCGTTCTACACCATTACGCGGGTGAGGAGTGCAGCGATTCGTGGAATTGAGGGGTTTCACATATCACGTAATGAATCCTGATGGTCACCGCAATTTGAAATTTTGAAAAAAAATATTTTTTGGGCCCAAATCGGCCGAAAATCGCGTTTTTTGGCATGTTTTGGCCTGTCGCGGGCCTGTTTTGGCGTTCTACGCCACTCCGCGCGTGTGGAGTGCACATATTCGTGGAAATGAGGGTTTTCATATATCACCTAAGCACTCCTGATGGGAATCGCAATTTGAAATTTTGGAAAAAAAATATTTTTTTGGCCCAAATTTCAACAGAAATCGATTTTTTGGCCTGTTTCGGCCTGCCGCGGGCCTGTTTTGGCGTTCTACGCCACTCCGCGCGTGTGGAGTGCACACATTCGTGGAAATGAGGGATTTCACATATCAACTAAGCACTCCTGATGGGAATCGCAATTTGAAATTTGGATAAAAAATATTTTTTTGGCCCAAATTTCAACAGAAATCGCGTTTTTTTGCCTGTTTCGGCCTGTCGCGGGCCTATTTTGGCGTTCTACGTCACTCCGCGCGTGTGGAGTGCACATATTCGTGGAAATGAGGGTTTCCACATATCACCTAAGCACTCCTGATGGGAATCGCAATTAGAAATTTTTGAAAAAATATTTTTTTGGCCCAAATTTCAACAGAAATCGATTTTTTTGCCTGTTACGGCCTGTCACGGGCCTGTTTTGGCGTTCCACGCCACTCGGCGCGTGTGGCGTGCACACAATCGTGGAAATGAGGTTTTTCACATATCACTTAAACACTCCTGATGGGACTCGCAATTTGAAATTCACCCAAATCGATTACAGAATTCTTGTTATGTTGGCATATTTTGCGTGGGCCCTGTTGGGCGTTATGCACAACACGCCGAGACTAGATGCTATTCAGCATGGTGTTGTTTGGGTTCTAAGATTCTAGTGATCTATCCTGCTGTGATAGTTATACTTCTTCACAACAACCCTAGGATGCGCTGGTGCTCAGCATCGGTCAACCTATACAACTCCTTACCGCGGTATTTGCGTCTGGTCATTGTCACTTCCACACACACGACATGATGCGAATATGTCAGACATTTCTTGGATGTGTCTATGTAGTACTCCTCGCAGCTTTCCTCATCCGCCCACTCATAGAATCGGCCTTCAACGACAAATTCCCCCGGTGTAGCATTTACACCCTCCCCACCAGGCGAGTAGTAGTCGTCTCGCATCCCATCCGCGTTGATCACCTGCTTCACCTCGCTCAACGCCTTCACCAAATAGTAGGGGTGATTAGGATCGCCCCCCGACAGCCTTGCAAAAGTGTTTCCTCGTGCAACCTTCACACTCACGTCATCGCGGGCCTCCGCGACTCTTGTTCTGGTGCGCCGGGCATCAGATTCGGTTGCCTCAGTCAAGGTGAACTGCTCCCAGCTGTCCACGTGACTCCGGTACAGGCAACCCTCCGTGTCAGGTTGTGCCTTCGCGCACTGCTCGTAACAATAATCGCAATAGCATTGTCGGTCCCGCTTCAAGCCCACCAACAACCCCACCCCTGCACGCACCGAGTGTAACGCCAAAGTCCGGTCAACCGTGTCAAACCCAGGTCCAGAGATGTCCACGTCCTTGCCGTCAACCAGAAAGAAAAATCTTTGCCCGAACTGAACACCTCTGTCGCGAGCGCTATCCTTCGGCTTTTGCAACCTTTCCATGCAGAACTCGTACAACCTTTTGGCGTCCAGTATTTTACAATGCCATTTGTCGGTTGTGGACATCACCGCCAAGCTCGCCTCATGCTTCACCGCTACTCCCATCGCGTCTTGCTCACCTCGTGCATGTGACGTCTCAAAGAAGTTGCGTTGTGTCGGGATGCCAAGACCTCGTGGCCACTCTGCCGACTCTTCCCGCCCGCTCTCCACCACGTCGGCAAATGCGGTTGCGCATTTGTTTTGTGCCGCACTACCATCCGCCCACTCATGCATGAATTTGGGGAGAGGTATACCTCTCTTCACGAAGTACTCACTGACGATAAGTTTCCTCATATGTTGGATACCTCGGTGGGAGTGCGGCAAGGTGTCGCTAATGAGGTAGATAAAGTCCTTCACTATTATTGGGTTGGCCTCGGTGGAAGTCTGACCATCCACGGAACCAACCGCGTGCCGCCATAACACACAACACAGCAGCGTTGCTTGCTTCACTATCCAGTGCAACGACTGAATCGCCCTGGGAATGTTCAGAGCGTGGTTCTCGCTGAAGTGAAACAATATGAGGCAGTGCCCCAAAGGCAAGCCCGCCTTGCACTTGTTGAACATTGTCATGGAGTGCGTGGCCATGAAACAGTGGTAGGCATACGGCTTCAAAAACCGACACGGTTGGGCAGCAGGCACACCGACCAACTTCTCCAACCTCCAACTCCCGTCCGCCGCTTTCCGCACAAACGTGCCCGAACACACACAATTTGGGGACTCCCCTGGTGTCTATTGCCAAATGGGTACGGTGGGTTAACCCACCGTAATGACGATTTTAAACAACCCAAAGCTTCTATGTAACGGCGTATATTGTCTCAAACCTATCTTTTATGGCACTCATTAAGAGTCCCTTCGAACATGGAAAACATACTTTGCACCATTCTAAGGTGTTTTCGATATGTAAGAGGCGCATGAAGTTGCCAAATATTATGGTGGGTTGGGAAAATTGCTTGCGGTGGGTTTACAAGTGTCACACATATTGGTAGATCCGTGCCGTACGGAGGGAGGCGCTAGTATGCGATATTAGGGTTGGCACTCCATATATGATAGTTGACAATGTTAAGTTTTGATGTACATCACTTGGGGGGGCATGTACATATCGTAGGCATGCTACGTTACCATGGGGGTGTCGGGGTTCATTAAGCCCTAAACTTGATTGGCTAAAATCCGTTATTTTCATAGGGTTTCGTGGGGGAAATAAGTTCACGTCAATGGGTACAGCTCAAGCAGCTGCAAAAGTTTGTACATCAAAATACATTAATAGACCAAACGTTTTTCATCTCAACAAGGCAATCCATTGTGTTTTAAGCATGTGTATTGTCATGTATTCACCCAAGTGCAAATACGCGGTGATGAAGACGAGGGACTTTGCGTGTTTGTCTCCGGCATATTCGAACGTCACTTCGAATCGCTTGCCAGGTGCTTTGTCCGGGTCACATGCGGTCACTCGAGCCTTCAATCTATAGTCAAGGGGGTTGGGGCATTGCCCGCCAAACTCTTGGACAGTCCATTCCCGCCCACACGCACCAGCGGGAATGCATAACTCACACCCTATTATTTTCTCACGGTTTCTCAAGTTGAGCGCAATCGGAGGCATGTTTAACAGCGTCTGCCGCCAAGTCTATTGACCCCCGAGTACGTTTAGTATTAGTTTTAGGTGTCTAGTTGGTCACTATAATGTCACATTTCTTGCGGAACCGCGTAACGACCCCGTTACGCGCCAAACACGTAGGGTGGGTTTACCCACCGTAACACGCTGTTACGGTGGGTAAACCCACCGATCTGGCAATAGACACTGGGGCGTGGCCAAGGAGCAGAGCTTGCAGTTTTGCAAGCAGCTCACCAGCAGTGGTCGTCTTTTGGACGAACTGCACCCGGTGCTTGTTCTTCCCGTCCTCGTCCACTCCGATATGAACGTTCTCGTAGGTGTGCCAGTCCAGCGTGGCAGTGTTGGAAACCGCCGCCGGACACAACGACCAGTTTTGCAGCCCCCCGCACCGTTTGCAAGAACCCTCCAAGCAGGGCATGTCGTGGTGGTCCTCGTGCTCTCCGTTCGACCGCTGTCTTGGAC
Source organism: Cymbomonas tetramitiformis (assembly GCA_001247695.2). Taxonomy (NCBI): domain Eukaryota; kingdom Viridiplantae; phylum Chlorophyta; class Pyramimonadophyceae; order Pyramimonadales; family Pyramimonadaceae; genus Cymbomonas; species Cymbomonas tetramitiformis. The sequence goes on along the minus strand of LGRX02025020.1, from coordinate 6,170 downwards.
ACAGCAGCGATGCCGTGAAACCGGAGGTTGACCGTCCCACCTCCACTCGACCACACTTGAAGTCCGGGAAAGCAGGAAATGGTTTACGGGCAGACAGCCGTGCCCGAAGGCCTCCAACGCGAGGGCAACACGACGCGTCCGTGCACTTGCAGCCGGAGTGGCCCACCTCCTGGAAACGAGCATACGCCTCCACCACCAACCGCATATCCTCGTGGTACCTGCAGCAGCAGGAAATGGTGTCCCTTCGGGTGAGTCGTTGCACTTGCCTCGGCTTCCGAGTCTCAAAAGATCGGAGTTCGATCTTTTCGGCGGGAAACTTCTTCTTGAACTTGCGGAACACCTCCAACTGTGTCATTTCCAACCACTGCTTCGACACCTTCTCCACGCTTCCATCAATATGCCGCAGCTGGATCACGTCCCGTTTAGGGCTGTTCCATTTATTGTCCTATGGGGGTGGAAGGCATTGGTCATTTGTCCGCGGGGGAGGGGTCGATATGTTCTTCCGTCCTCGGGGTGGGAGGGGTCGACATTCACCGCCGTGGGGGGGCTTACGGAGGCACCCTGCGGACAAGTTACAAGTAGAGTCTTAAGCTGTCCGGAGGGTCGAGAGAATCCGGACACATGTATAAACCACGTTGACGATCGACACTCAGACTCACGTAATGCAGAAACTCTGATGATACAAAAAGTTTCCACCCAGCCTACCAGACAAACGTTAACGGAACACTCCAAGACGACATTATTGCAATTAAGTTAGCATGGCTCCTCCTTTGACCGTGGAAACGCTATTAGGTGACGGCATTTTGCGTCAGCACCTCACTGATTTCATGAGAGAAGGTCACACTTCTCGCGAACCCGTCTGAGGCGTGCACCTCTCTCCGGGCCGCGGGGCACAAAAATAGATATTTTTAAAAATGTAATTTTCCTACTGACTGTGTTCGCAGGACTCCAAGACAACGGTAACAACGGCGATGGGGCGACACAGGTGAGAAACGAGGTGCGCCACCCTGTGTCTGTAGCGCCGTACTTTGCATGCAGTGCCCAAAACCCCGGTCCGTACAAGCCAGACACAAGACGTCCAGCAACTGAAAAACCTAAGTTAGCCAACATGAAAGCCGGCAATGTGCGAAAATTCGGAGAACGAAGTCCCCAACAAGTGGGGCAGGAAGATAAATCTAGCAGACACATGGAACGAGAACGAGGATCAGCGGACCAGGAGAACACTGAGGAGTTCATCAGAGAAATAAGAGCGCAAGCAGCGAAGAAAACTGACACGTACCCGGGCGGAGCGACCATGCCAGACCTCTGTGATACGCATGAAGAAGATATGAAGAAACTGATTGAGGCCGCGGGGGCTGAAAACGCGGATATGACGGCGCTGGAGGCGGTGGCAGAATACATGACTGTCTACGAGGACACGCGGAAAGTAAAATACCAGCGGGGCTTCCCACTGGAGAGCATCTACGGGCTCCCGGCGGGACACGGCAAAACTCGATACCAGCTGGTAGTGAACTGTACTGACCTGACCTCAGAGGAGCAGGATGAAGTTGGCATGCACAAGAAGGGACCGCAGGTGACGGTGGGGCCCTTTCGGGAAGAGCCAAAAGCAGCGAGGCAGTACATCGGCCACTTGGAGTCGGCGATCCGACACTTTCACGACCTCCCTGACACTGCCCCGGTTCTGTGCGGCGGCGAAACCCAGCTACGCTGGTATGCTGATAAGATAGCAGAGCTTCATCTCACCTTTGAAAAAAGTGAATATGCCATCACTGCGCTGGCGACATCTCTGGCACATCTACCTCTCCACTGCGTACCACTGGGGGCAGACAACTTCCAAGCAGCAGACGTTTGCATCCCGAGGGTACGGGTATTTCATCCGAGGCAGACAAGGACGGGCAACGCGGAGCGACAGCTGCACATAATCAGCGAAGAGTTGCGTGGGCACACGACCAAAGACTTCGAGAAACAACTGCGCAGTATGCCCTCTGTTGAATCAGCAATCAAAGGGGCGCGGGGACTGCCCGCGTACATGGAGAAGCACACCAACAGCATACGGCTGGTGGCGGTCACGGAGGAGGCCGCTGACAACATAGAGTCGAAGGTGCTGGCCTTCCCGGGTCTCGGGGAATACACGGTACAGAGAATCAGACCATCGCTAACGAACAGAGGCGAGGACGAGACAGAGGTGATCGTAGTTGATAAGGGGAGCACCATCGACCTGGCCGCGGACCTCCCGAACTTAGTCGCGGCCATCCAGGAGGTGTTTACACAGGCGGGCCTAGGCGAAGCAGCAGAACATCTAAAGCCACTGCCAGCGACGACAGTGAGGCCAGGGACTGACCCAGCAAAGCCGGAAACGTATATGCGGGTAAGAATCACAAGAAGCGGCAATCTTTTCACTGGGCTAGCCAGCGAAGCGGCGTATGAGTGGCTGGGGAAGCAGGACAGACGTACGGTCCGCCTCTCTCTCCCCAATAAATCCCGGTCCTACCTCCTCCAACACTCTGACTTTTCTCGCACGGGAGATAAGTTTAAAGGCAGAAGAGGGAAGGCAGCGCCACCGGCAGCAGGGGCGCAGCAGACGGAGGACATCGTGCAAGCGCTGGAGAGCAAGCTCTCCAACCAGTGGGCGAAAGCTGCGAAGGGCGGGGCCGGTGACGAGGCCATCAACGAGCTCCGCAAGGCCGTGGAGAAGCTCGAGGGCACGTGCAAGAGCGGCTTCACGGACAGCGTTGAGGCCACGAACAACGTCTCCAGCAAGGTTGACGAGGTCAAGGACTCCGTGATCGACCTCACTGAGGAGAACCGAGTGTTCCAGAAGCAGCATATTGGAATCTCCAGCGAAATATTAACGTCCTTCAGCAACTCCAACAACGCGCTGGCCAAGTTGCTGAAAGGGCACCGCACCCCCGAGCCGGCAAAGAAAAATCTACGCAGGCCACGGGAAGCGAGCGAGCCATCTGACAGCGACGGAGGTATGGAGATCGACGAAGAGACGCTGTCGGAGCTCAAACGTCTGCAAAAAGCACGGGTAAGTTCCCTCGGGGAAAAATCATCCTCACTGGATAAAGGACCCCTCGCATATGGCGTTGAGGGCAACAGCACAGGGACACACAATCTGACTGAAAAGTTTGGGCATCGGCTCCGAAATCAGGCACAAGACGAAAAGTGGAACCCCACCACTTGCGTCACTGAACCAGTCCGAACACAGCACAAGAGGAAGGGAAATCAGCTGAATGAGTACTGGCTGGGTTCCTGTGTGCATCGCAGGCCAAGGCAGACGAAAGGAAAAAACTGGAGCAGCTGGAACAACAGCTGGCAGAGCCTCGCTCCAACCGAAGCCAACGCTCTAGGAGCTGACAGAAACAGCCTGGAGGAGGCCACATCCTGTATAGGCCCTTACAGTTTTGAAGCTAGGAAAAGCCCTGTATACCAGAAAATCCTGGTTAAACAAAAACCTGAAGTAAAAAGTAACTCTGCTAAATCCAAACCTGCTACTGGTAATAGTGCATCGTGCCCATACTCCTGCACAGTGCCGATCGGAACCCAGGCTGCAAAGCCCACGACTAGACACAAGTGTGAAAGGGCTAGCAATAACACAGGCACCAACTGCCACCACACTGCTGACACGGTAGCATCATCAAACTCAATACAACATAGGGAAAGGGCGGGCACACCTGGCACAAGAGCTGCAAAAAATAACATAAAACATACAATAACATTAAGTAGCTGCACTTGCAATAAAATACACTATGAGTCAGTAAACAGAATTAAAGCAACAAGCAGGTCACCCGAGGCCAGTTCCCCATGCACAAGGGAGGTAAGCAGCAGAGAACACATTCAGGAACTCCCACTAGGACAAGAGGGGAACCCTAAGCCTACCCTAAGAAAAACAAGCACAAACCAGCCCCAGAGGGTGAAGGCAATGGTCAGCCTGACAGGAAAGTTACTATGGGGACTTTATTGCAAAATGGCAGACAATATTCACACTTTCAGGAGCAACCGGCAAATTACGGCATTTAGCGAATTGCTCCAGGAGCTCTACGTTAAAATACGAAGTTCTGTAAAAACAGCTCTGACAGAGCAATATTTCAAGGAGACAACTGAGGGTCAAACACAAAGACATATTGAGAAGAATGAGCTCCAGATATATGGCTGTAAGGACGGGATGATGCTTCAGGCAAATGTAACGCGTAACAGGAAGAAGAATGCGGGGTCGGGGGAACATGCACACTGGCAAGATGACGGGGATAGTAACAACAAGAAGAACCCACAGGATATATTGAATGAAAATAGGCGAACTGCAACAACCCGTACAGCCATATGGAGGAAAACGAGGGGAAACCCTAACCCAAAAGGGGCTTACCTACAGAAAAGGGAGGGAATAGGGGCACATAAAAGTAAAATTAGACGGAAATATTTTACACAGGGCCTACAAATGGCAAAATACGAACATAAAATGAAAATGAACTTGAACGGACGACTTTGGACATTTAGCGAATTGCTCCAGAAGCTTTACGTAAAAATTCGAAGTTTTGTAAAAACGACCCCAGCAGAGCAATATTTTAAGGAGGCAACCAAGAGTTATGCACAAAGATATATGGGGAAGAATGAAGCCCAAATATGCTGTAAAAAGAACGGAACGACGCTGCAGACATGTGTAACGCGTAACAAGGAAAACCGCGTTAAGCCAGAAGAACATGCACACCGACGGAACGATAGGGACAACAATAACAAGAGGAACCCACAAGATACATTGAAAGGAAAAAGGCCAATTATGACAGCCTGCACAGCCATATACCGGGAAATGAAGGGAAACCCTAACCCAAAGGGTCAGTACCTACAGAAAAAGGGGGGTATAGGTGCACATAATAACAAAATTAGACGAAAAAATTTCGCACGGAGCCTACAAATGGTGAAATACAAACAACAAATGAAAATGAGCTTGAACGGACGACATTGGATATTTAGCGAATTGCCCCAGGAGCTCTACGTAAAAATACGAAGTTTTGTGCAAATGGCCCAAAAGGGGAAATACTTTGAGGGGACACCCATAGGGTATATACGAATAAGGATTGAGGAAAACGAAGTTCAAAAATGCAACGAGAAGGGTGTGAGGGGACAAAATGAGCGTGTAACGCGTAACAAGGGAGGCAGTATGGGGGGAGGAAAACATACCCGAAGGAGATGCGTGGTAAGTAATGGACACGAAGGCAACTCACGGGGCACACTAATGAAAGCAATACTTGCAATTTGCGTTGCGGCTACGTTCCTGACGAAAAGTAATAGTGGAGGAAGAATAACGCCAGCACAAAAATTAACGCAATGGGTACGGGTAACAGCATGCAGGAAGACTAGCAGAAAGGTGGGAACGGGGATGCAAAAAGAAACACCGGAAAGGGTGCGAGTGACATGCTTGCAGAAAAGGAACACAGCAGCAACAACGATAACCAGGCAGGTAACTGAAACAAGAAAGGGAAAGGAAAAAATGCCAAGAGGGGAGGACAACCGAAGCCAAGGAACAACACAGGAAAAGCCCTCAAAGGGAGTGCTGGGTGAAGCTCCGGAAAGGGAGCATGCAGCACAGTGCATGCAGAAACGAAGCACAGCGGCAACAGCAAAAACCCGGCAAACAGTTGAAACTGGAAAGGTAAGTGAGAAAATGCCAAGAGGAGTCAGCGACCAACGCCAGGAAATAACACAGGAAAAGCCCCCAAAGGGCCCCAGTTGGTTAGCCACAACAGAAGAGGGGGAACGAAGGGCGAACTTCAGAAGAAACCTCACATATTACCTACGGGCGAACCGGCAGGAGCACGCACATGCACACAAAAGGGGAAGGAGATATTGGAGTGAACATAAGAAAGGGAAAACATGCAGGTGGGTACAACGTACCAAATATGACAGACCACAACTGGTCAGAAGCAACCAGGTAGTAAGGCAAGAAACAAAGGACAGGGACAATAGTAAGTGGGCGCGAAGACATGGCGAGATGCGCCGAATGAGAAGGGAAGGCCAAAACATAGCGAGAACGGTGGGAGCCCAGATAATGAGCATGCATGTAACACTAAGTGTGCTGGGCACTCTGGCTAAACGGAAGGAGCAGGCACAACTGGCAATAAAAAACCCTCGACAAGAGGTACCGCAGGTCAAAGCGGTGAATGAAATGTCTA